>QRBJ01000027.1:0-283517 GCA_003709865.1 Chaetothyriales sp. CBS 132003 | reverse complement strand
GAGTGTGAGTGTGAGTGTGAGTGTGAGTGTGAGTGTGAGTGTGAGTGTGAGTGTGAGTGTGAGTGTGAGTGTGAGTGAGTGAGTGAGAGTGAGTGTGAGTATGGGTACTTACCCAGCGGCATTCTGGAAGATGGAAAGCAGGTTAGTAGAACTGTGGGGCTGTAATGCAAGAATAGTTGGTCATCATCGTACCTAGACAGTGGCAGACAAACACCTTCTCTGGCTTGTCCAAGGGCGCCTCAAAGCGAACGGCGCCGCATTGACAGTGCCCAGTCATGCCCATGGTAGTATGATGGCAGTAGTGTATTAAATGGGGAGAGCAAAGGGGGAAGAAAGCGACTTTATATTGGTCATTGTTGGCTACGTGCGTATATTTTGCGTTTAGGCAAGAGTAGTGATATGATAATGGCCAATTACAATGTGGAGGCACTAGGGCTGCCTCTTCTACAGATTTTCTGCTGACACAGCATAAGGAGGCAACATAGTGTTAGCTAATAGTGGAGATATTTGAATGTTGAAGGTTGATTGAAGACTAAATCCAATCGAGACCTGTTTCATTGTCCGTCCAGCCACTGTCGGCTGTTTTGATGGCCCAATTAGTCGGGAGTTTACACTCAGTACCAGCCAACTAGATGGTATCGACCCGTGGGAATGACAAAAACAGCGGCATCGCTCGGGCCGCCATGCTCGGGCCGCCACGCTCGGGCCTCGAATGATCGTTGTCAACTTATGGTTACCAGACTGCCTTAACAGAGACTTACCACGGCGTTCTAGGCCTGTCGACACCATGGTTGCAAAGATTATGGTGAGCATTTACCCCGTCTCGCTTGAAGTTGTAGGCATCATCATTCAGTACCTTGTACTCAACTTTTGTATCTCGCCATTCGCCCTCGAATCTTTGTATGTGTTTCCTTGGTGGTCGCCCTTATGCAGTTGGTTAGCCATGTCTGCCTTGGACATGATCCTTCGGGTGTGTAGCTTCGAGACTCCTCGTTCTGCAGTCATGGTTGGGACGCTTTATGGGCGAAATAAAGATCGATTGGGGGATTCTTCCGATATGCGTCAAGCTAGGTTCTTTGATACTATGAGCATTTAGCTGCTTCTTACGAATCAGTGTGCAATGGTGTCGACGATAACAGAGCAGGATATCTTGGTATGAGAGGGATTGGAGCGGCACTTAGATCTATTGTCCTGTGCAGGCCACTTGGACGGTTGTGAACAAGACAGTTTAGGCAGAACCCTGCAAGGGACAATGCAATTTCAAGACACAGCATTTCATTGATCGAAGGAGAGGAGCAAGTGTATCAATGGTCGTCTGTCTTCCCGCGGTTCTCACAGGACATTGCAATTCTTCGACTGTATGTGTAAGCCTTGAGAAAATGGCCGAGGGGTTAAGAGCGTTTGCCTTTGGTTTGTCACTCTTTGGAGCTTTGCCTCTGCCACCATGCTTGGTCCTATCCTTGAATTCATTATGCGCCTGCTTACTAGTATCTTTGCTGCGCCCGCCATCCATCCTCTTCCCAACTTGGTGGTCGTTATTCTTCGGCTTAGTATCGCTGCCTGTCATTTGTGCCTTGCTGCGTGCTTTTTCCAAGAAGTGAGAGGACCATTCGTCTGCGGCTGAAAGGTCCACCTCGGGCTTATTCTGGTGCCTTGCCCCGTGGCTGCCGAAATTGGAAGCACCTGACATAGCGTCGGCGTTGAAATCGATGACGAATGAATTTATAACGTGGTTCTTGATGGCGCGGTACCTATACGCGAGTCTGAAGCTCCCAAACGGGCGCCAAAGGTGCTGGCGCGCGCCAAAGGGGCTGGCGGGCGCGAGGCTGCGCTGCAACGACCTCCAAAATATTCCGCAGGCGGATTTCCTTGGCCCTCAACCGGTACGCGGACTCCTCGTAGCTGTCAACCTTACGCTTCCTCGACAGTTCGGAGGTGTTGTAACCATGGCGGGTCGTGAGACTCCAGACTCCCGCTTGTCGTCGTCGCAACGTTTTGATCAGCAGCACAATCACCCTTGATCGCTGGCAGTCTACCTTGCGGCCCTCCGAGGCTCTGCAAGGGGATCCGATTGGGGGCATTCATGGCTTCGCTATGCAAAAACAGTCTCGCTACTTGCCTTCGTGGTATAGCTTGACGACGAGCGGCAAGCAGGAAGCCGCGCTCTCATCAGATAATTGCTCTGTTGTTTTGACTGTAGTGGTCAACAGGGTTTGGCACTGATTGCACCACTGAGGGAGGCATTGCTTATATTAGCGAACGAGTGAGACCAATTCTCCTTGCCCACGGCAGGAGTAATCACTGCATGCAAGATATCCTAGCCCATCCAGGACCTGGGATTGAAGGCAAGACGATACCAGAGCTGGCATCCGGCCTAACGGGACTTCTGGACAGACGAACTGAATCCGAAAGGAGCAATTCCTGATTGTGTCTATCAGCAGCACGAAGCAAGATGAAGTCTGCAATTCAGCCAGCTTGGCTTTTGATATGATCTCAGACCGTTGTTGGCGCTACTCACCCTGAGAGTCATGTCCGCCATGATGGACGATGTCTTTCATTGGAGACACCGATGGCTCAGTAGAGGTCTAGCAGCGGTCCCCGGCTGTTCAGTCTGTCTGATCTGTTCTGCAGGTAAGCTATACATGACTTGAATCACCCCTTTGCAGACATCACCAAGCAGGTGTATTTCTCAACATGAGCTAACCGACGGTGAAGCTGTGACTTGGTTTCGAGGGCCAGAAGGCTTCGAGCCTGCAGAGTACAGCAGAGTATATTTCTTAATATACACTTGCTGAAGCTGAAGCTGTGACTTGGTTTCGAGGGCCAGAAGGCTTCGAGCCTGCAGAGTACAGCAGAGTATATTTCTTGACATACACTTGCTGAAGCTGAAGCTATGGCCGGCTGTCCAGCGCCAGAAAGCCTTGAGCCTGCAGAGTACAGCAGAGTACATTTCTCAATATACACTTGCTGATGCTGAAGCCATGGCTGGCTGTCCAGCGCCAGAAAGCCTTGAGCCTGCAGAGTACAGCAGAGTACATTTCTCAATATACACTTGCTGAAGCTGAAGCCATGGCCAGCTGTCCAGCGCCAGAAAGCCTTGAGCCTGCAGAGTATAGCAGAGTATATTTCTCAATATACACTTGCTGAAGCTGAAGCTATGGCCGGCAGTCCAGCGCCAGAAAGCCTTGAGCCTGCAAAGTACAGCAGAGTATATTTCTCAATATACACTTGCTGATGCTGAAGCTATGGCTGGCTGTCCAGCGCCAGAAAGCCTTGAGCCTGCAGAGTACAGCAGAGTATATTTCTTGACATACACTTGCTGAAGCTGGAGCTATGGCCGGCAGTCCAGCACCAGAAAGCCTTGAGCCTGCAGAGTACAGCAGAGTATATTTCTTGACATACACTTGCTGAAGCAGGAGCTATGGCCGGCAGTCCAGCACCAGAAAGCCTCAAGCCTGCAAAGTACAGCAGAGTATATTTCTCAATATACACTTGCTGATGCTGAAGCTATGGCTGGCTGTCCAGCGCCAGAAAGCCTTGAGCCTGCAGAGTACAGCAGAGTATATTTCTTGACATACACTTGCTGAAGCTGGAGCTATGGCCGGCAGTCCAGCACCAGAAAGCCTCAAGCCTGCAAAGTACAGCAGAGTATATTTCTTAATATGCACTTGCTGATGCTATGGCCGGCTGTCCAGCGCCTGAAAGCTTCAAGCCTGCAGTGTGCGGCACAGTGAATGTGTCAACATGAGCTTACTCAAGCTGAAGGCATGGCTAGCTTTGCAGGGGCAGAAGGCCTCATGCTTGCAGCGTGCAGAACAGTGCATTCTGGCCAGTATTACTTGCTCTGTGTCTATTCACCTTTGCCTCAAGATGACGATGAGGCTGGGATGTGCAGAGGTCAACAGCGGCGCGGAGGCGAGCAGTAGGGCTATTGCCTGACACTGGACTCTTCGAACATAGCTATGTATGTCTCGGGAAGGGCCAGACACACGTAGTCGACTTGTGAGGTCTCGAAGAGAATGGGACGGGATGGTGAGCGTCTGTCATGGTGCGAGAGTTGGGCCAGCCAGGGGAGCGGATGAGGACGGGAATGACTGCGGGCGCTTGCGAAGCCAGCCACTAACTAATAGCGAACCCCTCGCCAGCAGCAGCCCCTTTCCCTGTGGTCATGGTCTAATTCCCATTGTCGTGTATGTTGAGAGGCTCTGAATAGCATGATGCTCACCAAGGTTCGGAGGATGCTTCGGAAACCTAAGGCCGGTTTTCCAGAGTTTGACCTTCGATCAGCCGAGCACTTCAACGAAATCCTTCGACTGCTGTACGCCTCGAAGGCCCCCCAACTATCCGTTCATTTTGAGATCCTGGGAGATGAACCACAGATCTTGCATCTCAGTGGCATAGCAGACCGATATAAACGGTCGGATGTTGGTCAAGACGCGCCACAGAAGCAGAAGGCACCATCGGACGCCGCTCCTTCCCAAGTCTCTCCTCCGCTCTGTCAAGATGGCGCAAAGCTCTATGCGATTGGTTCGTATACCAAAATATTCATCAACCTAGCCTTTGTGCTGGCAGTAAAGGACCAGAAATACAAAGAATTGGGCTTGTCGTGGCAGAAGTCGGCCTGTGATCTCTTCAATGAGCTTCGTGAGGCCAACGGCAAGTCTACTATCAAACGGCTGCATGGAAATCCAACGGTTCGGCAGCTTCTCCTCCATGAGAACGGGTTCGCGCCCATGAACAGGCTCTTGCTTGCGCCAGACGGCCAGTTTATCATGACAGATGAAGAATTTATTGTTGATGGTCATCGTGTCACAGACGATCATTACAAAGAGAAGTACCCGCATCGTGGGTGGGTGGAATATAGCAACGGGAACCATATCTTTGCCGCTATGATCCTTGAAGAGCTGACCAAACTGAAGCTATCGCAGGCTCTGGATGTGCTTGTCTTTCGAAAGCTAAACTTTAAGAGTACGATATTGGATCAAGATTCACTAGTTAAATATGCGGCGCAGTCATCGACAAGAGAGCCACTTGTCCGGGGCAGCCAGATCTCCTCAGAAGGGAAACTAAGGAGACTACAGAGCCCGCGCTACCTAGCCGATTCGATTGAGGTTGCATCGTTTGGGACGTGGAGCTCACTCGAGGATCTCGCCACTCTCAACCGGGAGTTACTTCTGGGTGCACAAGGTTTTGAGACGGCCAAACTCAGTTACAGTGAGGTCGAAGACTTCCTTACCCCGGGGCCATTGTGCGTTGGCGAGACGTCAACGACGCTATGCGGCCTCTTCAGCGACATCCACTCAGAGCACCTAGGATTGGAGTCACCCAACAGAATGCTGCTCCGTCAGGGAAATTACCTGCCCCATCGACTGGGCGAGCAACCCCGTCATTATCCACGGGCTAAGGTATATCAGAAAGCTGGCTACATCGACGGATTCAGCACGGAGGTCATCCTGATACCCAAATACAGGACATTCATGGTAGTCATCAGTAATGCCACCGGACCAATTGACCTTACTCATCACGTTGCACGCTACATCCTCCAGGAGACTTTCTCCCTTTGGCCTAGACAAAATATCGTTGACCTTGCTCTCAAAGAGGGCTCGGCTTGTGCCAAGTCCCTTCAATCCTTGGAAAAGAGTGACGCCTCAGTAAAAAGTAGTAGTGAGAATGAGGCCTCAGCAAAAAGTAGCACTGAGAAGATGGCGTCTCTAGCGGGAACCTATCGCCATACCCGTTTCGGGCAGATGATTACCATTTCCAGTGACGGATCCGCGCAAATTCATGGTCATCTAAAGTCATCTTCCCCCATTAGGACCGTGTACCGCTCCCCCGGAAGGATTCGTCTACTTCCCGGTTCCCGTGCGTTCGGCATTGACAGGTGGGCTGAATGGAACGACTTGGACTTTGACGTCAGAATTATTGACGGGCATACGAATCTGGTTAGTTCTTCTGGCCAACATCGATATACGTTGATTACTTCCTGACTTGGTGTCCACTCGCAAAATGTACGAGTGATCTTATATGTCCAAAAAAAGTCTCTCAGCTGCCCGTGTCTGCACTCAAAAATACGACTAGAATTGCGGTGTAGCTGCTTGAGTTAGCCGGGCTTTGCAAGGTTTGGATGGCGTGCTCCTTACCCTACCATCAGCGCAAGCACATTGAACTGAGACATCCGGGGAATTATGGCTGATGTTCCAGACGCGGCCAAAATGAAGATGCACACAAGTAGGAGTTTGATGAGCTTGCCCTTGGTGTAGGACAGGGCGATGATGGGGCCAACTACCAGAATGGAGAATCCGAGGTTCAAGATGATCTCTTCTACTCGCACCAGTTTCTCTTCAGAATACAGCAAAATGCCGAGCCTGTCGTTGTCATTTCCGCGCTGTTTTGGAACAATTTGAATTCAGTCAGCACTTGTCCAATCTCGAAGGCAGAGAGCTCGAATGCGCTCTAGGACTCACTTTCTGGAACAGTCGTTGGAGGTTGGCACTATTGTCGACAAGCTTGTGAATCCAGCCTTTCTGAGTGCTTGCGAGAGAAGCCAAATCAGACCAACCGTCCTCAGGATCAAGTTCATTTCTGAGCTCGATCAACTTGCGATTGCAGTACTCTTTTAAGTAGGACACAGAGCGTGCACGCGTATCCGGCATTTCAAGGAGCTTCTTCTGCAGCAGAAGGCTCTCGCCTTAGCACACGCACTGTCAGCTTAGAGTGTCTGAAAGTTGCCGAATCTTGTTTACCGTAGGCTTTTAACAATGGCTGAGCAGCCGGTAGGATTGTAGCCAGCCTCTCTGGATTTCGCTGTCTTTCACATTCCCCAATCTCGCTGTCAAGAAGTGCAAGCTGATGCTGTTGGAAGAGCAAATTGTAAAGAGACAATCGCTGGAACTTCCTAAACACCAGGTGGTCGCGATCAAGGCGCATGAAGCCCACGATTTTCTCAAGGTCTTCCGCGCTACTGGGCCTAAGAGAAGAAGAAGAAAAAGAAGAGGCAAAGGTGGTTGCCATGTTTGCGGTGCCCATTGAATGGAAAAGTTGAGAAGGGCCGTTCGTTCGTTGTGACGATGGCAGCGAAGCAAGCAGAGGACCATTTTATTAACAGCCTCCTCATACAACCATACGATGGCTGGTAAGTCGACAGGGCTCCTTTCATTGTTGCCATGGATTCGCTCCAAGCACTCAAACTCGCTCCAAGCACTCAAGCTCGCTCCAAGCACTCAAACCTGGGTGCCGCGCGCGTACTGCACTTCCACCTGCATGGAAGGCGCTTGTATGGGGCAGTCTGGAGTACGCCAGCCAATTAAATTGCGCGTAGCTAAGCCGTTTGGTGATTGGAAGCCAGGCAGGGGAGGCATGCAGTCTCCGTTCCCTTCAGTGCCAAGGGGATGATGCGTCAGCCAAAGGAACTGCGCTGATAAGTTACTAAGCCTTCATCATAGCCAGCCCCGCACGTGACTGTTGCTCTCGATGCGGGATAGGCATCACGTCGCAACTATATAGGCAGTCACGGTTATATTTGCAAACAAAGTGTTGGAGCTCACGCGCACACCACAAGGCTATTAGACAGTCGTCGAATAGAAAAGTAGAGATATCTATCCTTGCCCGCTTTTCCCGTCCGGTGCGTGCAAAGGCAATGTACAACAACAGGATCATACAACTTTTGATACACACGGCCACAGCCAGAGCGCCGGGTGCAATTACTTTAACACACGCGTCACCAGGCCTGTGGCCACCGTCCGGCCGGACTCTCGAATGTTGAATCTGCTGCCAGGCTCCATGGCAATGGGGTGGTGGGTCTTGATGATCATCTCGACATTGTCGCCCGGCATCACCATCTTGTTCTCAGGGTCTTCGGTGCCCTCGGGCCAGGCCAGATGGATGGCCTCGTCGGCGGTTCGAATGAACATCTGTGGCCGGTATGACTGGGTGAAGCCTCCCTTGCGGCCACCCTCGTCTTCGGTCAGCACGTACATGGACACCAAGGCCTCCTGATGCGGCTTCACCGAGCCGGGCACGGCGATAACCATGCCACGCTTGATGTCCTCCCGCCGCACGCCTCGGAGCAGCAGGCCAGAGTTGTCGCCGGCTCGGGACTCGTCGCAGGACTTCTTGAACGTCTCAATATCCGTCACCTTGGTCTTGATTGGCGTGGCCGACCCGCCGACCAGCTCGACTTCGGAGTCCTTCTTGAGCACACCACGCTCGACACGGCCCGAGGCGACCGTGCCACGGCCGGCGATGGAAAAGACTTCCTCGATCGACATCATGAACGGCTTGTCGGTGTCGCGGTGCGGCGTCGGGATCCACTCGTCGACGGCCTTGAGCAGCTCGTCAATCTTGTCGACGCCAATTTCGGGCTGCTTGCCCTCGAGCGCGCACAGAGCCGAGCCAAAGACGATGGGGGTGTCGTCGCCTTCGAATTTGTACGAGTTGAGCAGCTCTCGCATTTCCATCTCGACGAGCTCCAGCATTTCCGTGTCAGCGATTGTGTCGACCTTGTTGATGAACACCACCACCTTCTGCACACCGACCTGGCGCGCGAGCAGGAGATGTTCTCGTGTTTGTGGCCTGCCAGTGTTAGCCAGTGTTAGCCAGTGTTAGCCAGGTTGGAAGCGCGTGTTGGCGTGAGAGCCGTGCTCGTGCTCGTGCTTGTGCTCGTGCTTGTGCTCGTGCTCGTGCTTGTGCTCGTGCTCGTGCTCGTGCTTGTGCTCGTGCTTGTGCTTGTGCTCGTGCTCATGCTCATGCTCGTGCTCGCTTACATTTGCCCGTCTCCCGCAGCCACGACAATGACGGCGCCGTCCATGTTGGCCGCACCCGTGATCATGTTCTTGATGTAGTCGGCGTGGCCGGGACAGTCGACGTGTGAGTAGTGTCGGTTCGGCGTCTCGTACTCGATGTGCGCGGTCGAGATGGTGATGCCTCGTTTGCGCTCTTCGGGAGCCTTGTCAATGGCGCCATACTCGAGGAAGCGGGCAAAGCCTTGCTCTGCTTGTCGTTTGGTGATGGCCGCGGTCAGCGTCGTCTATCAATCATTAGCCTGCGTGTTCAATAGGGGGGGGTGGATGGAAAAAGGGCCGCACTTACCTTGCCGTGGTCAACGTGGCCAATGGTGCCTGCGGGGCGTCAGTGGAAGCTGCGTTCAACGTGCAGCTCGCATACCAATGTTGACATGTGGCTTGGTCCGCTCGAACACAGCTGCATACTGCCTGATGCATCTTCTGTCGTGGCCAAACGCCTTGAGGACCGGGTTGTTGCGGCCACACGACGGCGCAAGACGGGCCGAGCGATACAACGCGGTGACTGCGCGAGAGAAAGCCATGGTCCGACACCGAAGAAGGAAATAGAATTAGAGAAAGGGAAATGAGAAGGGAAATGAGATGAGAAGGAAGCACAAGACAGGGCTCAATGAAGGCCAGCAGAAGCAGTGCCAAGCGCCAAGAATATAGAGGCCAGCCCGCTAATAATAATAATTATTAACTGGACGAAATGGGGTATGCAGAGCAATTCAGGTATATATTAAGGAGCCTTCTGATTGGCTGAAGACGGTCTTGGTATGTTGTCTCGAACAAGCTACGGACGAGCAGACAAACAGACGCTCGCCAAGCCTAACCATATGACTGCGCCTGCCGCAGAATGAGCAGATAGGAGAAGTATGAGCTGTCTATGAGCAGATAAACAGACACTCACCAAGCCTAACTGTATGACTGCACCTGCCGCAGAGCAAGTATATGAGAGAAATCTGATCAAGTGATGATATGAGCTATTGATAAGTAGATAAACAGGCGCTCGCCAAGCCTAACATATGACTGCGCCTGCCGCAGAATGAGCAGATAGGAGAAGTATGAGCTATTGATGAGTAGATAAATAGATGCTCACCAAGCCTAACTGTATGACTGTACCTGCCGCAGAGCAAGTATATAAGAGAAATCTGATCAAGTGATGATATGAGCTATTGATGAGTAGATAAACAGGCGCTCGCCAAGCCCAACGTACGACTGCGCCTGCCGCTATGATGGCCAGCGCCAGAAGAACGAGCAGATAACGGAGGCTACCGCCAAGCCCAACTGCGGTGTCGCTCCTTCCTCCGTGACAACTCTCCGATGTTCTTGTCATGCATGACACACATATATATTGGTACGCCTGACAAGATTCCCTGCCATTTTGGAGTTATAGGGCTCTCCAGCATTTGGAGTTATAGGGCTCTCCAGCCAACTGGCATTCTGATACAGGCAGAAATTAGGTTTTTAAAACTATCAGGCCACAGACACAGACCAGCCGCAGAGCAGCAGTAGGCAACGTTAATTCAAATGTGGCAATTCCAACTACTTGCCGGCTCCTTGGTCTGGAATAGGCTAGTTGAAGTGCAGAAGTGCAGAAGTACAGAAATGCTGGCTGTACGGAGACTCGATCTGGTGGCCGTAGAGACCCGATTTGGTGGCTGGAGAGACTCGATCTAGCAGGTGCGAACCGTGACACTCGATCTCGCAGGCGCGAACCGTGACACTCCATCCGACCATTTGTGGGTCACGAGCCTGAGTTCTCTGGCGTCTCAGTACAAGGGTAGTCGCGCGTCTCCGGCGCTGGCGTATAAAGCGAGCTGGTTGCGATGCAGTCTGCTAATAAGATCAAAGATTAAAAGTCCATTCCCTTGATCGGCTAGTGTGATTAGATGCCAAACTTTAAATCGGAGATGGTATCCGAAGATACATGGTAAAATACGAGAGCAGTCCTCGACGCTGTGCACCCTCACAGCGTCACAGCGCCACAGCGCCGCCACGATGGGCAAAGGTCAGCTTTCTCCTCTTCCGCGCCTGTTCAGCATGCTGACAGCGCACTTTAGGCACCGACAAGTTGTACATGTATGCCGATGCCCGTCCTCGCCGCCGCTGCGCCGACCGCTAACTAACTGCCCTCCAGCACACACAGTGAATGGAACTCGTCCGATGCCTACTCTGCCTCGGCCGGGTCCAACGTCAAGGACAAGACAAGCAATGCCTCGTTCAAGCGACTGCCCTTCGCCTTCTGCTCCCTCAGCCTGCAACCCTTCCACACGCCCGTGTGCACGGCGGAGGGAGTGGTCTTCGATCACGAGAATGTCATACGATGGCTGATGCAGCACGACACCAATCCCGTCACGGGCAAGCCGCTCAAGCTGTCCGACCTCATCAAGCTGTCCTTGGCAAAGAATGACGCGGGAGAATACGTCGACCCGGTGACGTACAAAGTCCTGACCGACAACACCCACGTCGTCGCCATCCGCCACCGCGATTCGGCCAATGTCTTTGCCTGGGACACGATTGAGAGACTGAACATCAAGGCCAAGTCGTGGAAGGATCTGGTCTCAGACGAGCCCTTTACGCGGCAGGACATGATCACGCTGCAAGACCCGCTGAACCTCGAGTCGCGTAATCTGAGCGACTTCAGCTATCTCAAACACGGCGACGACGCCTTGATTCCCAAGGAGGAGGCGTCGATCAACACGGCCGCCATGGGCAATGCCGCAGAACTCAAGATCATGAAAGCGAAGCAAGCCGTGGCCAAAGCACGCCAAGAGAGGAGCAAAGCAAACGCATCAGTCGTGAAGCAAGGCACGCAACCAGCAGCCAAGTCGACGGCGCCCACGTCAGCAACACGAGCCGCTCCCACGCCGTACAATGCAACACGCCACACCACCGGCCAGGCAGCCGCTTCCTTTACCTCCACAGGTCTGACGCCAAATACTTCGGCAGCTCTGGCCTTGATGACGGATGAGGAGTATCTGCTCAAGCCACGTCGAGTCAAGCAGAAGGGATACGTGCGGCTGTCGACCACGCTTGGCGATTTGACGCTCGAGTTGATGCCCGAGCATGCACCCAAAGCGGTGTGGAACTTCATTCGGCTTGCCCAGAAGGGTTATTATAATGGTGAGTCTAGCCGAGCCCTCTCGTCCATGCCCTTTTGTCCTCGCTAATGCGATGACGATAATGATGATAATGATAATAATACTAATAATAATAATCACAGGCGTCATATTCCACCGCAACATCCGCCACTTCATGATCCAGACCGGCGACCCCACCGGCACCGGCCGCGGCGGCAGCAGCATCTGGAACAAAAACTTCCAGGACGAATTCGACGGGCCCCACAAGCACGATGGCCGCGGCGTAGTCAGCATGGCCAACAAGGGAAAGAACACCAACAGCTCGCAATTCTTCGTGACGTACCGCCAAGCCCCGCATCTGGATCGCAAACACACCATTTTCGGCAAGGTCGCCGACGGACTGGGCGTGCTGAAGCTGCTCGAGGAGGTCGAGGTCGACGCCAACAATCGGCCCAAAGAGGAGATCAAGATTGTCGACGCCGTCGTGCTCATCGACCCATTTGAAGAATTCATGAAGGCCAAGGAGGCCAGGGACGCGGCCGAGGCGTCCAAGGCCGAGAAGACAGATGATGATCGCACTACCTGGACCGGCAAGCGCGTACGGGCCGACGGAAGGACGGAGGACGGCGGAGCTGGCGCCGTGGGCAAGTATCTGAAGAAGACGCTCGCGTCGGTCGGCGCCGACGGTGATGGCGCCGGCGCCGGCGTCCCTGCCGAGGAAGAGTATGTTGACGCACCGGTCAAGAAGAAAGCACGCGCTGGCGGCGGCGGCTTTGGCAACTTTGACGGGTGGTAAGCTGGCAATTTCGACGGGTGGTAAGTCGGGACAAATTATGTTGAATGAAAATGATACCCCTTGAAACTGATGCATTCATCCATGTCATATCAGATCTTACCCTGCCTCTCATACCCCTTCTTTCTCTTCCCTTTATTTTCCTCGAACCAAATTCCCTTTATTTTCCGCGTACGAAATTCCCTTTGATCCATTCCACCCCGCCGCCCTTTCCGTCTCTGTCTCCCTTCGCCCCCACCCCGGCCAGGGCCTCCTCCTCCTCCCCCTCATCATCATCATCATCATCATCATCATCACTACTATTCGCTCCCCAGGCGCCCAACTTCCTCTTCAACGCCTCATTCCAGGCACGCTTGAAATTCTCATGCAGGGTCTTATGACTACTGCCCAGGGTGGCCTTGATATAGACGCCCAAGAAGACATTGCACCTGGTCTCGTTGCGCTCGATAAAGTGCACGACGCCTGGCACGTCGGGCGAGCGCTGCAGGCTGAAGGAGCCGTGCATCTTGACGCCAGAGCCCGGGTTGGTGAAGGATTCGAATCCCGTTGCGGTTTTGCGCAGCGCCGATTGGAAGACCAGGTTCGACTGCACGGCGCCGAGGAAGAAGCGGAGTTTGTCGGTGATGGAGTATTGGATGAAGTTGGTGTTGGCGTTGGCGTTGGCGTTGGCGTTGGCGTTGGCGTTGTCCTTGCCGGTGCTGTCGTCGCCGTCGTCGCCGTCGTGATGGCCAAGGCCACCAAGGCCAAAGCCAAAGAGGGAGCGAAAGGCGGCTATGTCGATAAAGTGCGCGCTGCTGGCGTCGATGCGCTCGACGTGTGTGACCAGTGGGTTCGCGCGGATAAAGGCCGGGAAGTCGTGGAGGATTTCCAGCGCGGTGTCGTAGGCCAGCTGTTCCAGCTCGGCGCCGCTGCGGCCACAGGTGCCGGCGCGCGGAACAACGAGGTCGGTGATGAAGCCCGAGTGGATGGTCGTGTCCAGCGGCATCTTGTTGCTCTCTCGTTTGTTCTCATCTACCAGGCACAGTACTATCATACGTATTCAATGATCTTGCACCAATCGTGACCGTGGCTATAGCCAATTACCCCTCTGGGCAGCAAGTCAGAGCAGACGATGAAGAATGAAGCACAGAAAGTGGGCGCGCTCTTCAATGTCGAGTTTACATTATCGTCGTGCTGCTGGTACTGCTGGTACTGCTGGTGCTGTTGTTGTTACTGTTATTGTCTTCCTTGTTATCGGCTTCATTGCTGCCGGAACAAGACGTGCACCACCAGAAGCGAAGGGGGCCAGTCAGGCTCTATTTCTGGCCGAGAAGACGACGTACAGGCCAATTGTGCATTTTTCCATGCACGGACCGCGCGCTCAGCCCGTCAGGCGAGCCATGTCTGGAAAAAAAGCGCCAGACTTGGGTCCAAAAGCGCGAAGTGGAGGGTTGCATGGTTGGCCACATTCACGACTAAGCCCCCAAACTTTTGAAACAGAGATAAAACGGATGGCGCGAGTGCGAGTGCGAGTGCGAGTGCGAGTGCGATATCCACTTGAGCAGAGCGGCGGCAACCACACGAATGACGATGCAATCTGGAATTCCAGGACCACACACGAGGCCGTTGGCAGCGAGATAGAGCGACAGCCGCACGCATGACATGCAACGTGGAATTCCAGCACCGTACACGAGGCCGTTGGCAGCGAGATAGAGCGACAGCCGCACGCATGATATGCAATGTGGAATTCCAGCACCGTACACGAGGCCGTTGGCAGCGAGAGATATAGAGCGGCAACCACACGAATGACGATGCAATCTGGAAGTCCCTACTTGACAGGGATCACACACGAGGCCATTGGCAGCGATATAGAGCGACAACTGCACGAATGATATGCAATGTGGAATTCCAGCACCATACACGGGGCCATTGGCAGGTATTATTATACTTTTGAAGAATACTGGGCAAAATGGGCTAAAACGCAGCAAGGGTCAAAAAAGGCCGGGCCATGTCTAACTTAGCCGGCGACAAAGCTTAGTGGGACGATCCACTCGTTGCCAAATTCGATGCCATGGCGCCTCCTGGACCCATGTTTCTGCCATGCGGCGGTGGAAATACCAATGTCTGCAACAACGACGCTCCAGCCAGAGTCGGAGCCGTCGAGAGCCATGGCATGGAGAAGGCCTGTCTTGGGCGCGCCCAGTACGATCACCTGCTTGCTCTCCATCACCAGCATCTGGCCCTCGGCCTCGGTGTACAGGCCCGACTGGGCAGACAGGCCGCTGGGAACGTCAACAGACACGACGCGGTTGGTCCTGCTGGCCCACTTGATCATTTCGAAGCAGGCGGCAGCATCGTCGCTGCGAAGTTCGTCAAAGGAAATATGCTGGCCGAGAAGGGCGTCGAGGATGATGTCAGGCATTGGGGCCCCGCCGTCAATCTTGGCCTTGAATTCATCCCATCGATCGACGTAGCCTTGGCCCTTTTTGTAGATGTTGAGCTGCTTTCGCACAACCTCCTGTAGAAGGTCGTCGCGCTCTCCGCCCAGGATGACAACGGTAACTCGCAGCCGTCGATTACGCAGATGTCTGGCCGCAGCAATGGCTCTGGCGCCCGACTTGTGGTTGCCGACGAGCATGACAACATTGCGCACGTCGTCGCCCGACTTGAGCACGGCTTTGGCAATGCTGCGGCCTGCATTCTCCGACAGCATATCCTCGGTCAGGCCCAACTCGGACGTACAGAGCTGTTCAATCTCCAGCATTTGCAACGGCGACACGCAATGGCACGGCTTGTTGTTGGGCAGTCGAAAGAAAGCGCGAATGCCCGAGAGAGATCCGTTCATGGGCGAATTGGCCACTCGGGCCAGCGGCCGCGGCGAGTCTGTTCGGTCGCGGAGTGGCAACAGGCTTCCTTTGCGGGACTGCAGCGGCCGGCGTGAGGCAGCTGGTTTAGAGCCTCTGCTGCTGCTATGGTGGTTTTCACGCACGTTTTCGCGGTCGTCGTCGTGGTCGTCGTGGTCGTCGGTATCACCAGCCTCGCTTCTCCACGTGTCAGGGCTGTCCAGCACGTTTTCGGTGAAATGGAGGTTGCGGCCTCCGTTCGTGCCGGGCCTGGCCTTTCTGTTGAAACTGACGAGCCGATCTTCATACGCAATCGGGTCGTCGCGGCGGAGGTCGTCAAAGACTTGGCGCTTGTTGAACTTGGACAGATTGGCGGCAAAATCAAAGTCGCCCAAATCCTGCACATCGGTTGCGTCCTCGGTTGCCCATCCATTCTGGTCCTCTGCTCGTCTGCCTCTGTGGGAAGTCATCGTCTTGGGCATCTCTTCAATCAGCGGAGTCTTTCTCCACCCCTTTCCCTTTCCCTTCGGCGGCTTCTTGACTGTGGCCGCAGTCAGAGAGCCATTGATGTCTTTGATGTCGACGATGCCCGGTCCGGTCTGAGAAGGCGTATGCTTGTGTTTCTGCCTCCGAGTCCTGGCCTTGGCGCTGTCCCTTTGCAGCACATCGTCCTTTAAGTCCAGAGCGTCAAATGGCTCGGTCAAAATGGCAGTGGCCTGAGAGTCTCGGCGTGGGGGTTGATGATGCGGGTGTGGCTGCGGGTGTGGCTGCGAATGTGGATGTGGGTGTGGCTGCGAGTGTGGATGTGGGTGTGGCTGCGGGTGTGGATGTGGGTGTGGCTGCGGGTGTGGATGTGGCTGCGTTGTGCTACCACTGGACATGGAGCTCTGGAGTGCTCGTGGTCGCCCATCAAGCTGGGAGGATGGACTGGGCACGGCCCCATCGGCAATCATGATGGGAGAGACGGGCTGGGTGGTGGCAGCGGCCACCGTAGGCGGAACAGGCGGCTTGGGCGGCTTGGAGTAACTGAGGATGGCGGGATCGACAAATTGCTGCGAGGGTTGGTGCGGCACATTGGGGGCAGCGGCTGTGGGCACAGGCACAGACACAGGCACATCGGCCGGGAGCGGGAGTGGGGAGGCAGAAACCTCGACGTCGGCAATGACGCTGGCATCGAGAATGTAGTTGGGCAGGTGGTGCTTGTTCCAGAGAAGCGTTACTGCCACTGTCAGACACAATCGCCATGGCCGTGACTCGCGCAGTTCTCCCGCTCACTTACCGTTCTGCAGATGCAGCTTTTGGTTAACGACATCTGCGACAACGCCTTGGATTTGGGCATTGGGCGGGTGGAGCAGAGTGACCAGGATGGTGTCGCCGATGAAGTCCGACGCCATGGTGGCAGAGAGGGAGAGGGAGAAGGAGGGAGAAGGAGGAGTGGGAGGGAGGAGGAGGGGGAGGAGGAGGAAGGAGCAGGAGGGGGAAGGAGCCGGAAGAGAGAGGAGCAGGAGGGGGAAGGAGCCGGAAGAGGAAGGAGCAGGAGGGGGAAGGAGCCGGAAGAGGAAGGAGCAGGAGGGGGAAGGAGCAGGAGCGAGAAGGGGCAGGAGCGAGAAGGGGCAGGAGCGAGAAGGGGCAGGAGCGAGAAGGGGCAGGAGCGAGAAGGAGGGGGGTTCTAATGGGGGGATTGAGACAAATGGGCAGACTGCGAGGCCGTGGGCATGGCGTATGGTGTGTATGGCACGGTGTCTTCTTCGAGCAGAATGTCTTTCTCAAGTCGAATGGAACACAAACAGACTTCCAAGCCTGTTTGTCCGCAATTCCAATAATAAGAATCCGACCGGACGGTCATGCTGGCGTGAATAATATTAATTACCATCCTGATACAGGCAAATACGTACCGAATGCACGGAACGGAAATTTTGGCCCTCGTTTCTTTTCACCCTCCCTTCATTTTGCCAATTCTCAACTCCAAGCAAAGTCACCACCGCAATGCGTGCCAAACGGTCGAAGAAATACCGCAAGATCATGTCGGCCTACCAGCTGGCCTTCTCCTTCCGCGAGCCGTACCAAGTGCTCCTCGACGCCGCCTTCCTGCGGATGTGCCACGCCTTCCACATGCCGCTGCAGAAGTATCTGGAAAACACGCTGCACGGCCAATGCAAGATCTTCGTCACCCAGTGCACGCTCGAAAAGGTCATGAAAGAGCAGGAGAAAGTGACGGGCAGGCGGCGGAGGCCAGACTTCCTTCCCCCGCCGACGGAAGTGCCGCTGCGGTACTGCAAGCACCGCAACGACGAGGGCGGCGACCTCGGCATCCTGGACGAGCACCACTGTCTGCTCGACTTGGTCGCCGGCCAGCCCAAAGGCAATGAAGTGCCCAAGAACAAGCAGCACTACATTCTCGCCACCGCCGCCGCCGCCGACGCCGATGACAAGGACCAGCAGCGACGGCGGGCCAGACCACACGTCGACGTGCGCGAACAGGCGCGACTGATCCCCGGCGTGCCAATTGTCTACGTCAAACGGAGCGTCATGATTCTCGAAGAGCTGAGTGGCGCCAGTGAGCGGTCGAGGCGCAGCGCCGAGAAGGACAAGTTTCGCGACGGTCTGCTGATTGACCGCAAGCGGAAGCGCCCTGACGGCGAGCAAGCGGATGAAGAGGACGAGATGCTGAAGGCGCTGGGCCAGGATGAGCCGGCCGTGGCGCCCAAGAGGGGCCTGAAGAAGGCAAAAGGCCCAAATCCACTCAGCGTACGCAAGAAGAAGATCAAGCTCGTTCACAGTACAGCCGAGGAGCCAAAGACGGCAAGGCGGAGAGGCAAGCGGGGGAAGAAGGCGACGCCATCGGAACCAGCTTCAGCCACAATACCAGCCACAGTGGCAGGAGGAGACGACCAAGGCGCGGCAGGAGGAGACGACCAAGGAGTGGCAGGAGGAGACGGCCAAGGCGCGGCAGTGGGCAGTTGACGCAGAGCAGAGTAGTCCTACATTGTGATACCCGTTCGTTTGTAGCGTATGATACGACATCGATACGACATCGATACGCCATCGATACGCCATCGATACGCCATCCAAACGCCATCCAAACAGCATTGAGACGACATCCAAACAGCATGGAGACGACATCCAAACAGCATTGAGACGACATCCAAACAGCATTGAGACGACATCGGCAACCGATCGGCAGGCCGGCTTCATCCTCGCGCAGCCAGCAACGCCCTCCCATACACCAGCAACCCCGTCGTCGCCAGCACACTCAGACCGATGGGCAGCGGCTTGCCCAGGCGAATGGCGCGCGGGATGCTGCTACCAGCGAGAATGACGGAAGCGAGAAGGGCCAGCTCGATGCCGTACACCTGCTTCTTCTGTATGCGGTAGCCACCCAGTCCGTACTGCTCAAACCAAAACCAACAAGACAAACAGTGTCAGAAAAACATTCAGCACATCCCGTGGGCAAAGGGGGGGGGAAGGCAAGGAAAGAGACGGCTTGTTCTATACCAATGCCCCGACTGTCAGCCCAGCAACAATGCTCGGCACTGATCCCGTGCGTGCATAGCCAATGATGCCTCCAACAGAGGTCAGAGCACCGAGAATGAATGCTGGCAGTTCCGACTGCAAATACAACGCGTCAGTAGAGTCTTGAGTGATGGTATTGAGAGAGATGCAGACCATTTTGATTGTGGTTGCGGCTGTAGTTGTCGTTGTTGTTGTTGTAGTTGCAGTTGCAATTGCAGTTGCGATCGTTCGCGCACGAGTTGGCTGTGGTGTGAGAAGTTTGTTAATAAGAGGTCAATTGGGATCTAATTAAAGGGACGATGGGGATGATGACATCCTCGGAACCACCCTAAGCCGAGTCTTGGCAGACCTTACGTAAGCATTGGCGTGCCTTGCTGTTGGATCTCGGTGTAATATTAAAGATTCTATCTATCGTAGCCAGATTTCTTTCCACACTGCGCCAGAAGCTATGGCGCCCCGACTGCTCAACGCCACATCAATCGCTTCGCGATACACTGCACCCAACCCTACTCGCTCGGCAACCTCCTCCTCGCCACCCTGTGAGCCTCGTTCTATCAACATGACAAAATAGGCTGCCCATTCAGCCTCGATCTCGCATTCGGATCTGGACGCAAACTCCCTTGGTGGGAATTCATTCTTCACGACTGATTTTCGTGGTGCTTCAGACAGGACGACGAATTCGTACGTTCGCTCAGGGTCGGCGTCATGGGGCCAAGTGGAGCTGAGCCGGATGGTTCCGTACGGCATCGATGTTTGAGAGGCCGAGCCATGCTGGATTATGTAGGAGCGGAAAGGAGAGGATGATGCTGGGTCGTGGACAAGATGCCATGTCGGAATTAGGCGGAGGCGTAGGGAAAGGGTTGCAAAGTGTAGGAGCTGCGAGCACGCTCCAGTAGACGAGGGTGAGGAAGCGGAGGAAGAGAAACGCATAAGTGCTTGGACTTTGTGTGCTGGCGCTGGTGAGATTTGGACATGACTGTCCAAGTGCCCGAACCGGAGGTTGACTTGTTCCTCTCGTTGGTAAGTGCTTTCAGAAGGTATTTGCATTAGTGGTTGGCCGTTCATGCCATATATGATCCAGTTGATCCAAGTATGGCTTCGCAGCCAACTCTCAAGTTGGGAATCATCCAAGGCGGTAAGAGCCATGGAAATCGTGCCGGTCCAGCCACACCACGACCACGATGGCCACATCTTGGATTGACGCTGGATGGACAAGTTAGGTTGCCACAAGATGGCCCAGTCGAAGACGTGGGTCGGGAGGCCATACGCATGGTCGACTTCTGGCCTGCCTCCGTTTCTCATTCGCTCGCAGAGCACACCGAGCACACCTGCGAACGCGTTGAGGACGTCTGACTCGTATGTGATCTGACGAGATGAGTATTCGTATAATGAGCCGATGTAATCAGAATGAGCCTCTCCCGTTGCAGTGATTCCGCTGATAACATGCTTGAATATCATGTCGAAACTGGTTTGCACCTCGGCATTCTCGAGATAGACATCCTCGCGCCACAGCGCACTGCGACATCGGAACGTCACTTGGTTGTCGAAGAAGAAGAGACATCGTCGCGAGAGACAGCTCTCCTGGTATCTTTGGACGCGTGTAAATGTTAGCCAGTTCATCCCAAGCAAGCTACTATCTTGGCCAACCTACGTCCAAGCCCTGGACTCGTAGACTGACTGGTCCAGTGCATCGACAATGTGTCTGGGACAGGTCAATCTCAGTCCGGGAGAGATGTGCTCGATTATCTGCTCTCGCTGTCTCGATTTTGGCCCAACTCCCGGAAGTCCTGCTTGTGCGTCTTGGCCACTTGCTGCCACCACAGTCATGAAAGCCCGATCGTAGATCTTGTGCATGTAAGGGATCAAGCTATTTTTGTCGCTAGAGTCATCTTGCAGGATACTTAAGCTATCGATCCAGATGTATCGAATGGATATCAACGACGCAAGTCTTATCCCGTCCTGAATCGTCATGGGGAGATCGTGCCAAACCTTGTTCAGCGCTCCCTTGGCTTGAAGCTTCGGAAGGTTGTCCCTCACCAACTTGAATACTTTTCCCAGACCCCACACGTAACTCAATGCAAGAAACTTACAGCCTCGAGGTGCTTGAACAATACATCGATCCCATGCGTCAACCACTCTAAAGTTCGACGGAAGCTCCCAATCTAGAGATGCTGAAAGCTGTTCGCAATCTTCCCCATGCCGCTTTTGGCAAAGCTTCATCCACTGTTTGATGCGCTTGGCATTGATTGGTGGTGTTTCTTTGATTTGTCGCCCAAAGAAGTGACCGTCCAGGCCGGGGATGTCATCGGCGAGAGCGATCAGCCGATTGAACTCGTTGAACGGTCGTGGCCACGGTTGAGCTCTGACTCGGAGACAGCGAACTTGGGGTGCATTCACACCCCAGAAGAAGCCATCTTCTTGCCAATAGAGCTGACACTGGATCTCGTTGTCCTGCCGGCTGAAGGGTGTATGTGACCCACCGATGGCATCAACAATGAGCCGGCACAGCGCACATATGCTGGACTTGTCCCGAATCAGCTGAAGCGAGCCTAGGTCGTGTATATGCTCGAATGAGTCTTGGTCTCCGCTGGCCTGGACGACAAAGTCCTTTATGGACAGATCAAGAGATTTGCACGTGCTGCACAGCATTGTATCATGAAACAAGCAGTCAACAAGTTGGTGACCACGCCTGAAGCCTCCTCAGTCAACTAACATCCTGCGGTACACACCTTCATCGTGCGTGGCCAGACATGGGGGCACAGGATTAAAAGTGCCGTGATACATTCATTACATGCTATGGTAACGTTAGGGTTTTAGTATAAACAAGCTTTATTTAATATTGGCTCGTTGCCGGAGGGTGAGCGTTTTGTCTCAGCCGCCTATGGAGTCGGGCAAGGCTAGCTAATCAGAGAAAGCTAATCAGAGAAACATGTCTCCGATCTGTGCAGAGGGATATTATCACATTTCTATCTATTCAGACTTCTATACCTTGTATTCCTAGTTGTTTACAGCTTCGACCCGGGATTCAATTGATCCCTGAAGCTTTTCCATACCTCTTCCATTAAATCGGAATGCACAAGCAGATCATATGCTGTTGCCGCCATCCCCTTTGCGCAGTCCAACGTGCGCTCGAACGCCAGTTTCGTCCCTGCTGCGGCCGTAAATTCTGGCGTATGCGGTTGGACCGTTGGCTCAGTCGTGCCGACGCTAAATGCACAGTGAAACCCAGGCACTTCATATGAAACATTGCCCATGTCTGTCGAGCCTCCTCCCGTAGCATCGGGGCCACCATCCTCCAGATAGTCACGGCCAAAAGCATGCATGTGCCTCGTGAACTCTCGCGACAGAACGGCATTAGGACACAGATCCTTATAGTCATTATCACTGGACCTCAGGTCAATGTCATGTCACATTTGCGGAATGACACACTTACAGTTGCCAAGCACAGTCAACCTTACAGCCAGTTGCCAACGCGCCGGCTTCAAAACAGGCCTGCAATTTTCCAGACAGCTCCTCAACTTGAGGGAACGTGTTGCCCCGCAGATAATACTCAAGGCTGGTTGAGTCGGGGATGATATTGGGCTCTGCTCCACCTTTCCGTACCACCCCGTGCACACGCGCTGTGGTGGGGAGTTGCTGCCGTAGCAGTGAAATATTGACGTACGATGCGACCACTGCATCGAGAGCGTTCTTCCCATTCCAAGGACTGAACCCGGCGTGAGCATTCCGGCCTTGGAACGTGACCATGACCTGTCTACGTGCAAGCGACCGTGCCGAGGCGATCCCGTCGTGGTTTGTTGGCATACAGCCCATAGGGTGAGCCATCAAGCAAGCATCAACACCTACATATGCACCTTCTCGGATGAGACGCACTTTGCCGCCACCACCCTCCTCGGCCGGCGTTCCAAGAAGGCGGACTCGTCCTTCACTCCCACTATTGCGTAGTGCCTCGGCTGTTGCAATGAATGCTGCGATGGAGCTGGTGGCGATCAGATTATGTCCGCAGGCATGGCCTATGCCAGGAAGAGCGTCGTATTCGGCGTTGAACACCACGAGTCGTCCTCCATGACCTGACTCTGCCTCGAAAGACGTTTCGAGGCCGTAAGTGTGCCGCTTGACCTGGTATCCAAGCCTTTCCAGCAAGTCGCAGATGTTATCATGAGCGTGGAACTCGCGATAGTTAAACTCCGGATCATCGTGAATCTGAACGTCAGGCGTGAGCAAGGAGCTATTCGAATTTAGTCACTAGAGCTAAATACCTTCTTACATATATCAGCCAAGTGCTCTTCGTGGTTATCGATAGATTTTGAGATTATGTTGTGCAGGCTCTCCTCTGCCGACGAAGCCTTGGTCGGGGACGAGGCCATCATATTATTCTCGTACTAGCAGATGCCGGATGAGTAACGAGATACGAGATGGGACATCCTTACCCATCTTCCCGGAGCGTCAACATGTCCATTTATACTTATCATTGGCGAATCTCCAGTTGCGAGATTGTGACAGCCGAAGACCTGGTTATCAACCCGGGTTGATAACCTGGTAGAAAGCGCCCTCGGCAAATCCCACCTATCGCTAAACGATATCTAGGATTCGCCCTTCTCCGCTCCCAAGTAGTAGCCGACCCAGCCACTTGGGCTGCTTCCTTTGTGATACTATTCTAACGCGCGTTGAACTTATCTTCGTACATGCCACTCAATGATAACCATGACAAGCACATCAGGATCGCAAAAGCGTTTTGCGAGATCGAAGACTGGTACGTAACCCGATATGGCAAGAGCCCCAACCGTACCAACAATTCATTCGTAGGTTGCACAACATGTCGCACTCGTAAACTCAAGTGCGACGAGATCGCACCTGTATGCGGGCGGTGCTCAAAGGCTAGACTGAAATGTGGCTGGAACAAAGTCGCCAAACAAAGCCGCAAAGTGATCTCGACCGTCAATTCTCCAACACCCAAGCCGCTCGCGCCAGTTATTGCTATTCATCCAAGTCCGGGTTCAACGCAAAGCGTGACTAGCGACCACGTCCGGCTGGGCATTCCTGCTTCACCCTTGAGGCACGAGCCGGATGTGCAGTCGCCACTGCAAAATGCATCCTTGGTCTTAGCTACATCACATATTCCTCTCTCCAACTCGTTAAGGCTCACTCCACAGGATCAAGAAGCCTTCTTGTTTGTTCGCAACTCTATAATGGTGCTTCGCTTTGGTAAACCATTTCAATGGAGTACCTTGTCTTATGTCTATCACCATATCGCAGCCAAGTACGCAGGTGTCATGAGAATCTTCATAGCCGGAGCATGTATGGAGTTGCGATCGAAAGCGCTTCTCGACTATCGAGACGGGGTCGCGTCCTCTAACCAGCTTGATCAAGCCCGTGGGCTAGAACACTCTGCAACAACTCACTATCATCTAGCTCTGAAAGATCTGTCTGCTTTGATTGAACGGGTTTCTTTACCAGGAGACACCGATGATGGCATTAATGCACTATTTGCAATGTGGTTTCTGATGTTACATTTTGGACTGTGTGACTCGCACAGCATTGGGGCTTCCCATGTACACCTAGAAGGAATTCGATCCTTTCTCAAACCCTATCTGAAATCATGTCAAGAACAAGGCGAGATGAAACTGCCACTAGTGTCTCAGCAGCTGTTGTACTATATATCGTGAGTTTCACACCATTGTCAGGATGCCCATCTTGACAGTCAGCAGGTACATGGATATTTACCTCGCACTGGGCAGCGGCAGTATGAATGGTGGGAGGCTCTGGACGGATTTACTTTCGGAGGATGCGGACTCTCCCTTCTCCTACGACGCGCTTTTCTATAGCGCAAGATCCTGTCTACCCAAATTATGGGGCGCCCAGTACCCGGTATCGGAGCTACTCGACGACATGGAGAATTACAGACCTCTTCACCTTTTGCATCTGTGCCAGAAGCCGAAATTAGATATTCTGAATCTGACTACGGATTCAAGTCTGGGCCACAATGATAGCGACGGCCGCCAACAGCTGTGGAAGGAGCTGACGAAGCTAGGAGATGTATGTGCCGTCGAACTAGCTGTTTTCTAATCAATGCTGATTTCTGGTGACAGGAATTTGCTGATGTCTTAGTATTGGCCGAAAAAGTCGCAAACTCAGGCACAAGAAGAATGATTTGGACGGTTTATCATGCCGCTCTTGAGTACTATGCTTTGCAAGTGTTGTACTCATGCCTGGATCCCAATGATCAATACCCCCCCTGGCTAGACCGGGTAGTTGCCACTGCGACAAACATTGGACACAAGGCGATCAAAGAAGATCCTCGGCAGCTGTATCGTCTGGTCTGGCCCCTTGCTATTGCGCTGATACGAACCAGAGATATGATTCATCGAGACTGGCTCAAAGATCAGCTCATGAGAGCACAAATTCTTCTGCCCAGTTACGGCATCCTCAATTCAGATTGGGAGAATTCGGGTCTGATAGGTCAGCTTCTTCTGGAAGCAAATCGTACGTGCCATTCAGTAGGTACGACAGCCGAACGGCGTTTAATGGAACGTTGATTGGCGACTTGCGGCAAGCCATCCGTGCCAAGGCTTTTTAAGCAACTATTTTACGGACTACCCCCCTAATTGCGAGAATCGGGCTACTCCGCGAGTTTGACGGTCTCTATTGCGCGAATGATTTCGCATTTGCCGATCCGACCAATTGTGGTCGTTATATTTGCCGACCCGACCAATTGGCACCACCACTTGGCGCACCACTCCTCGGTTGGCCTTGCTGGGGTATGGCCTTGGCTTGTCGGCTCGACCCGACATCCAGACGCATTCGTGGTCCATATCGCAAGCTGAGAACAACTCCGATATCTAGAGCTGAGGGAAGATAAACAAAGATAACATCGTCTATCTTCCAACAGTAGTTCGGGGTAATTATGGAGATACGCAACATACATAAAGACATCCAGCCTCGTCGACACTCATCTTCGAATTGATCAATGTGCCACGATTCAAAGTTTTATCTTTCAACAAGGCGACGCCACTGCCTGTTTGTTCTTCCTGGACGAGTACGGATAAAGTAACGCGGCATTATGTCGGAGAAGGGGAACCCGTCTTCGGATCTCAAGACAGACTACGCCGTTGATCCTCGAAGGATCCCCTCCATCCAAGATGGAGATTTTGTGGACAGCTCGTCACCTGAGGCGAAGGCAGTGTTGAGAAAGATCGACTTCTGGTTAGTGAAACACCGAAAGTCTTCTGTTTCTGACACGAATTTTGTGGCTAACGACTCTTTGTCGTTAGCATGCTCCCGTTGATGGGCTTCTGTTACCTGCTGCAGTTCATGGATAAGTTAGCCCTTAGTTCATCGACGCTACTAGGGCTGCTCGAAGATCTGAAGCTTGAAGGAACTGAATACTCTTGGTGCTCAGCCGTCTTCTATTTCGGTTACCTTGCGTGGAGCTGGCCTAGCTCTTACTTCATTGTCCGCTTTCCTACGGGGAAATACCTTGCCGTCACTGTGTTTTTATGGGGTGGCATTCTCATGTGTCATGCTGCCTGTACTGATTTCGCCGGGCTGGTGACGGTACGGTTCTTCCTCGGTGTCGGCGAAGCGGCCGTTGCTCCTGGCTTTGCTCTAATTACAGGCATGTTCTATACTCGCCAAGAACAACCGCTACGACAAGGTGCTTGGTTCGCGGGAAACTCGTTGGCGAACATTTTCGGCGGCTTGGTCGCGTACGGCATTGGTCAGGCCAATTCTTCACTGGAGAACTGGCGCCTACTCTTTTTGATTCTCGGGAGTATCACTTCTGCCTATGGTGTTGTTCTATTCTTCTTTCTCCCGGATTCGCCTAGCAAGGCCGTCTTCCTGGACGAAGACCAGCAGCAAATCGCTGTGAAACGCACAATCGAGAACAAAACGGGTGTTATGGACAGCGACACCTTTGTAACAAGCCAGGTCATTGACGCCCTGTCCGATCCGCAGTTGTGGTTCTTGGTTCTCTATACTGCCGCAGTCAATCTGGCCAACGGAGGGTTAACTAGCGTAAGTTTACTTCCACCTTGCCATCATACACCCCTCTTGAAGGGGAGTGCTAACAATATCTTAGTTCGGCGCAATTGTTGTCTCAGGATTCGGCTTTTCGAACCTCAAAGCCCTTCTCGTCCAGATGCCAGTCGGTGTTGCGCAGCTTATCTTCCTGGTCATAACTTCGAGTCTAGCCAGTTTCATTCCATCGATACGACTGGTGTTAATGATCATCAATACCCTCACCGCAATGGCTGGCATCATCGTAGTATATGCGTGCGAAGGCCGCGCCACGCGCATGGCCGGCCTGTGTCTGGGCAGCGTCTTCGCAGCCAACATTCCTCTCGCCTTGAGCCTGATCACTTCCAACGTCGGCGGCTTCACCAAGCGATCCGTCATCAACGCCACTATGTTCGTCGCTTACTGCGTCGGTAATATCATCGGCCCGCAGTTCTACTTGACTAGTCAGAAACCAAGATATCAAGTAAGTTATTCCCTCACTCCAGGCACAAATTTGCTTTCACTGGACTACAGTCATTAACATAGTTGCTGCTTAGACCGGCCTCACCGCGTCACTCAGCGGATTGGGAATCGGCGCTGGATTTCTGATGTGTCTGCTTGTATATTATATCATTGAGAACGCAAGAAGAAACAAGCGTTACGGACAAGTACACAGGCTGAGTGTGGATGAAACGCTCCAGGAGAATCTGTCGAACAAGACGGATCGGCAATTGCCTGACTTCCGATATGTGATTTAGTGCTTAGTCTGGAGGCGTAAGGGGCCAATTTGCTTGAATTCATAGTGCAAATCCAATGCAGGGAAGTCACATGCCTTTGCAAGCCATAAATACTGGAAAATGTTTGAGTTTTCCATAAGGACCAAAAAGCAGAATGGAGACTCGTCCGTGAAACTGAGAGAGGCTGGCAAAGAAGGCTAAGTTAGTTAGTCGATCTACTTAATGCACTGCCGAGAACTTCGCTTAATAGATAAGAACCGTTAATAACTTACCCGCGTAGGGTAACCTAACCGGACCGTATCGGCAATCCCCAAACAGATATTTCACCCCTCTGTTTACTATCCTCAATGTTGACTTTGATGCGGCTTGGTTGAATCAGTAACAAAATGGTTGCCGTTACTAAAAGCTCCATCTTCCTTTACGCGTTGCCCTAGCAGTAATAGTCGGACTCGTTCTTCAACCACAATATTTGGCCGGAATGATACGCCCTGGATTTCGGCGGTTTGGTCACCTGCAGACCATCGGTGCTTCGCCCTGCAGCTTACAAGGACTGTTCATCAACGCAAGGCACAAACAACTCGCAACACTTGGGCGCCCTTATCGTTCATGTACCGGAACGCCTACCATCATTTGGCGCCATGATTTCCGTCATTTCAGCACCACACGGCGGAAGCAATACCCCGAAGATGAAGATACTGGCACTTACAGTGAAGCAGATCATGAGCATGCTGTCATCTCGACTTTTGATCTCTTCTCTATCGGCATCGGTCCCTCCTCTTCTCACACTGTCGGACCCATGCGTGCTGGCAACATCTTTGTAGCAGATCTAGTGGAAGCCAATCTACTGCACAGAGTGAATAGAATACGTGTTGCCATCTTCGGAAGTTTGGCTCTTACGGGCGAAGGACATATGACGCCGTCGGCACTTCTGCTCGGTCTTGAGAGTGCCGACGTCGAGACAGTCGACACTTCATACGTACCCGAGCGGTTTGCAGCGATCAAAACTGGCGGGAAGCTCTTCTTAGGCAAGGAGCTTCCAGGTGACAAGGGCAAAGAAATTACCTTTGACTATGAACGTGATTTCGTCTGGGAGTGGTCAAGAAAGCTTCCCCTACACAGCAATGGGATGTGTCTGTCTGTCTTCGATGTTGAGGGAAACATGCTAGCAACCAACAACCTCTATAGTGTTGGTGGCGGCTTCGTCGTCAACGGTGCTCTTTCTATCAACCTGCCCCCCAATTTCAATGCTCAAGAATTGTCAAACAGCTCTTCCGGCGGATCTCAAGATCTAGTGACTCGAGATTCAGGACATCATCCGGCCGATCTAACAGAAAACATGTATTACAAGGAGATTCATCGGGCCGATGCTGCTGGTGATCGAAGAGCGGGAGCAGAGGTTAAATCTCCCAACAGTACCAGTGAGATGTCTCTCAGCCCCCCCGAGACTCAGTCAAAGTCTACTATCGACGCCTCGTCGCCCGACACGGGTGATATTACGAACACTGACACCAAATCGGCGAGCACTACCGCCTCCAATCAGCCTCATTACCCGTTTCGCGACGCTGCTAGCTTGATAAATTTATGCCGCAAGAACAACCTGACCATCGCGCAACTAGTATATGAGAATGAGAAGAGCCTTGGCTATTCAGAAGACCAAATCTATCAGAAGATTTTACGGATCTGGCAAGTCATGGATGAAAGTATCCTCGAGAGTGTCCAAGCACCGCCCGACTCAATCCTTCCCGGCTCCTTAAAGCTGCATCGACGAGCTCCAACACTGTATAAACGACTTACGAGAGGCCTTTATCCTTCCCACACTCCCCGCGCTCCAAAGCTGAGACATGAAGAGAACTCTTCCTCAAATACATCCGAGTCCTCATCAGCTAAGTCAAATACCAAAGGAGTGACTAGAACGGAAGCTGGCATTGGCATCGCTAAGCGACGATTGCCGCGCGTTCATGGTTCCTTGGACCATCCAATTGCACCTCCTCCCTACCGCCGCGCCACTTTCCCAGATATGGACTACTTGAATGCGTGCGCCATTGCCGTCAACGAGACCAACGCATCTGGGGGGCGAGTCGTCACAGCTCCTACAAATGGCGCTGCTGGCATCATCCCCGCCGTGCTAAAGTACACACTCGAATTTATCAGTGACGACCCAGAACGTGACGTGCTCACCTTCTTGCTTACTGCCGCTGCAATCGGCATGCTATACAAGCGTGGTGCCACCATCTCTGCAGCCGAGGGCGGATGCATGGCAGAAGTCGGGGTCGCCTGTTCAATGGCTGCTGGCGCCTTTGCAGCATGTATGGGTGCTAGTCCTGAAGCGATCGAACAGGCTGCTGAGATCGGCATCGAGCACAACCTTGGCCTCACGTGCGACCCTATTGGCGGTCTGGTTCAGGCACCGTGCATAGAGCGCAATGCTCTTGGGGCCATCAAAGCCATCTCGAGCGCCAATCTTGCTCTGAGCAGTGAAACTGGAACGCAAAAAGTAAGGCTTGACGACGCTATCCGTGCCATGCGCGTGACTGCCAAGGGAATGAGGAATGAGTTCAAGGAGACGAGTTTGAGCGGACTGGCGACCAGCGTATCAATTCACATCCCTGTCAGTGTCCCTGACTGTTAAATGAGCCGATGGTGAAAATTTCCACGAGGGTTCCAACAGCTCAAAGATTGAATCCTGAGACATACGGGCATATTTAATATAGGCCCGGCACCTCCAGCCGCTTTCCTCTGCTCTGGCCGACCCATCCCAGACCGCTTGTTTTGGATATACACACACTGGTCTCTGGCTTAATTCATCCGAATGCGTTGAATCATTGACGTATTTGGTTGCCACAATTCTCTCCAGTGCGGTGCCGTTCTCCACCCATGCAATCATAGCCCTTAGCACATCATGCTCTGGATCCTGAAAACCCGGAACCCCACTCACGTCCGAATCCAAGGCGGCTGCTCGGCCAGCTCCTCTAAATACCCACGGCGCGTCCATGTACACTGCTTTATTATAGCAGTGTCCTATCCTCGGTATGAGGAAGAAGCGATAGAAACTATCCAGATCGATTCCCTGAGGGACAAGTGAGCGTGCGACATGGTTGTAGAAGTAAATACTGCTTCCAGTTGCGATGCTACTGTCGCTTAGTACATGGTAATGTAGGAGTTTTCCACCTTTCTTGTAAAGGAGGATAGGTCGAAATTATCCGGCGTGGCATTCCCCTGATTCATTGTGCTGCTGAGAGCAACCAATTCGACCTGGTTCCACTGTTTATCCCAAGATCAAGTTGGTCCGAGACCAAGCATATATTCAACATCGTCAGTACCAAGCGCAGAGGGTGTGTCCGTGTTAAGGAGGCCGATAGGCGAGTCCCACTGCCACCCACTACCTAACAAGAAGTGTGAGAAGACGTAAGTCTGATTTTCTTCAACCCAGTTGTTGTACTATTTATATGTCTTGTCGAGCTGCGCGGGTTGTAGACACGTGGTACTGTTGGGAATCTGCCGCACAAAGGAGTGTTTCATGTCTGAACTCGCATTGTAGTGGGCTCATGATGATTGTTAGGCCGGGAACGCTAATGGGCTGGAGAGCCCTATAATATGCGTGTCATTCCCCTCCGACAGGTAGCAACAATCCAAACTCTGCATTGTGCTAAACCTCCCACTTCTCTACCTTGCTAGGATTCTGTAAATACAGAATGTGATTCTACTACCAACAGCAGGCTATCAAATTTGTGGGAAGGAGATTGCAATTGACAGAGGTTGTCAGTTGACCTGGGCGAAATAGGCCGGAGAATTGTCGTCATCTAAGCTAATGTGGAGCTCCACATACCCTGGATAGCTCGACGCTGACGAGTGCAGCCCGCAAATTAAAGGCTCTGCCTCTTCCCCCCACTTGTTATGGGTACAAAATCTTAATACCCGCGGCAAGGGTTGGTTGCGTGTGGGGAAGGCCTGGCTCTGTGGGACGCGTAACCGACTTCACTGGATTTGTCCCATAATCCTACTGCAAGGTGGATGATTCACCACCGTCCGAACACATCCGAAAATGCTGGACTCGATACTCATCCAGCGATCAACAGACAGATTGCAGCCTACCTTATAGCGGACTGTTTCGCCGGGCGTGAGCAAATCATCAAAGTCTCATAGTCTAAGAATCAATACTAACGATTACAATGGCAAATACAACACCCAATGCCGACGTTAAAAAGCTCAGGATTTGCATCATTGGAGCTGGAATGGGAGGTTTGACCTGTGCCCTTGCACTTGCAAAGTCTGGGTTCGAGAACATTGAAGTTTACGAGTCTGCCTCAAATTTGGGCTTTGTCGGTGCTGGCATCCAACTTGCCCCAAACATGACGCGCATTCTTGATCGACTCGGAGTCTGGCAAGGTATTGAGAAGGAGGCCGTGGTTCTCAATGAGACGAGTATCCGGTGTAAGTGTTAGCCACCGTTGCCGAGGCTCGCGACAACTGACGGCGATTAGCGGGTGACAGTGACACCGAGCTCGGCCATGTTAACTTGCAGTACATCAAACAGGCGTATGGCTATCCTCACATGGTCGGCCATAGATCGTCCTTGGCGAATGGTATCTACCAAGGCTGTCGAAAAGAGACTAATATCACTTTCTATTTCTCCACAACAGTGCAGCAAATCAAAAGCTTTGGCCCAAACCCTACATTTACAGCATCGCCTCGGGATGGTCGACCTTCTTATGATGTTGAAGCAGATATCTTGCTAGCAGCAGATGGGATCAAGAGCAGCACTAGGGTCGAGATGTTGAAGAGATTGGGCGCGACAGATGCTGAAGTCAAGGATACAGGACAAGCAGCCTATCGAATCATGATCGATCGCAAATTAATGCAAACCGATCCCGAGCTCCTCTCACTCATCGATGCCGATTGTGCGACGCGGTGGATAGGAGAAAAGCGGCATATCATCGCTTACCCGGTTGCTTCCAAACAAATCTACAACCTCTCCACTGTGCAGCCGGACGACAATTTTGCTGCAGCTCCATCAGCTACATATACAACTAAAGGCTCTAAACCGGCTATGCTTCGTGTCTTCTCAGACTTTTGCCCAAAAGTCCAACGAATGCTCAAGCTGGTTCCCGAAGGTGAAGTTTGCGAGTGGAAGCTCTGTGTCCACTCACCTCTCCCCACTTGGGTCCATGGCTCGGTTGCATTGGTCGGAGATGCTTGCCATCCTACACTTCCTCATTTGGCACAAGGGGCTGCTCAAGCAATTGAAGACGCTGCAGTTCTCAGTGTTACGCTTGCACATCTCCCAGACACTTCTGCTGACAACGTAAATAAAGCGCTCCGTGTCTATGAGCAGCTAAGGAAGGAACGAGCTGAGTCCCTTGTGGAGTTGGCGGCTGCTTCAGGACGTGCGATGCACTTGGGTGAAGGAGAGGCAAAAAGGCAAAGAGACGAACAGTTTAAGGCTCTGCGGGAGGGCAAGGGAGGGCCAGTTCCTGACAGATGGGCAGATGCGGATGTACAAAAGATGATTTATGGTACAGATATTATGCAGATCGCAGAGCAGCAGTTTGAGAAACTATTTGATAGTTTTTCTTGAATAGATCAGGTGGATTATCGCAGAGGTTCTCCGTAGTTAAGCGACTGTAGACGGCTCCGTGGACCGCAACAGCAAGCCGGATGTCATATCGATCTAAATCCAAAAATCTCCCACGTTTTGGATTGACACAATGTCAGCACCCAGAACGCCAGTTGTGTGGGGATCCCTATACCCGTAAAAAGACAGTGAATCTTGCCCAAATCAGGCAAGATTCACTGTCTTTTTACGGGTATAGGGCTGCCACTACCACTGGCATTCTAGGTGCTGACAGTGATATTTAGCTGCATCTGATTATATCATGGGTTTAGAAGTTAATATTTCCCGAATTTCACTTGTGCCCTGGCTTGCTGTTCCGTCCTCCCCCGATTCGACTAGAGTATTCTAGAGATAAATCCTTTTCACAGAGATATGTGTCTGGACGAGGGTTTAGACCAGATAAAGTGGGGTCGCAGCGCCTAGAATCTTCTACTAGCCAGACGAGAGGCGGAGCTGACACACGTATGCTTTTGAGGTGACGGGAGTGTGGAGACCCGGATAATCTCAATTCCGCCAAGGATGGCAAAGTGTTAAAGCGCTTTCCCCTCCGCGATCACTGCAATTAAGCGTCAAATGCCGAGAGGTTGAGTGTGGTCACCAGTGAGCGTGGCCGCCAGTGAGTGCAACCAGAGAGAAGGGGGGGAGAAGACAATAGCAGTACCTAACTGAAGATACTTGAATGGGAGATTGGGACCTATCAGCGGCACGCAGAATTGCTTTGACCCTGACAGGCTTAGCTCCTTGGATAGGTATGCGAGAATATCAATCAAGCAATTGAATCAAGCAATCCGGCGCTGGACGGCGTCACAGCATTGCCTTCTGCACTACGTCCTCAGCAATTGCAATCCTGAGAAGCAGTATACATGGCAAAGTTTGGCAATGTTGCCAAGATATGGATGGAAATGACTCTAGCAATGTGATGTGAACCACACCCAGAAGGTTGAGAGGATACGCTAAGCGGCTCTTAAGCATAGAGATGTCAAGCCCTTTTTCCAAACTCTATTGACTTTGCTCAAAGTAGTATATATAGGATTGGCGGTTTGCTTCATGCGTCGCCGTCATTCTCAAGACACGATCCTATCAAGCACCGTCGGCACAGTTGCACACAAGTGCTCAACAATCGCGTCTGGTCCTTTCTCGACTTGCAATCCATGTGGTATTGCGTATGTGACAAGGTCTGGTTTAACCTCGCGAGCTTTCGATTGGATTGCCTCGGCTTCTTCTGTTGTCCACATTGAGGCACAAAACTAGAGGGAGACGAAAGTCAACCACAGATTTGTACTACTCCCACCAGCACAATAGCTATGGGCACAGTTCTCATGGATGGGGTTTATGTCTTACTAGAACGTGAGGCTGGAATTTTTGTACTTCCGTCGCTACTTCTTCGACTTCTAAACAGACTGTCAGCAAATGGTAGTGTTCAGAGGCTAATCGCGTACATACTTTCGCAATTTGCAACATGCTCAATAATGTACCTATCCTTGAGTTGCTCTGTAACACGACCTATCAGCCGGTAAGCTCGCTCTGGTGCTGTGTTGACTGTGACTAGCTTGAAAGGGCCTTTTGCATTTGCGGTTGACATCTTGCTCCAATCTCAGCCTGCGTTGGTGAACAGAATTGACACGGGTACAGGGATGTAGAAAGATTCTCGTTTTGAGCTCTGAGAAAACAAGGGGCAAAATGCTTTTCCCCGTACACGGGCCGTGCGCTCACTACGATGCTCCGTCTTTGCCCAAACCTACGAGCTGGTGTGGGGGCGGAGGTGGGACACCTGACCTTACTTGGCCAAAGGGCTGGCAAAATTCCCGCCACATCAAAATATGTCCCACATACCGGTGACAAGCGAGAAATGTCTGCGGAGTTGTGAATCTTCATGTCACAAGCTGCTACAGCACATACGTAACATATATGATGTGAGAGCGTCTGACAGTACGGAATTCCAGAATTCTACTTTGTAATAATGCTCCCTGTGACTATGGCATCACCTAACTCTGCAGCTCCAACCTCGGAGTTCCGAGCTTATCTCCTTGATTTGAACTGTGAGCGTTTCTTGAATGCACGAGATCAAGATCCGTACTCGTATGCAGACGCCTTTAAGACGAAACAGCAGCCGCCATGGCTCTATGATCTCTCGAAAACCTGGGAGTCTCTGCTGGACGAGCCTTTCCATGGATTAACGACGAATGGTAATATTCTACCTGGCTTATTCAAACTACAAGATGAGGAGGTGCCCATTCAGGAGATTGTGTTGGCAACCCAAAATATGCTTGACCAACTGTCATCTGAGCAGCGCGACAGCCTGCTTTACCCCGTGAATGCTCGAGAATGGCGTGCATGGTCTAACCCTGAATTCCTGCTCCGTCCCTTCGGTCTGCGTCTCGAAGAACTCCGAGAGCCCGTCATTGCCTTGATTCTTTCTGTCATCGAGAAATCCTTTTCTGCACAAGGATATCAGAAAGCTCTTACCGCCATGCGTATCAATCACTTTCTAGGCGAGCTCTGTCAGCTTCCTAAGATCCTCAACCAATACTCGTACAACTTCCTTATCTTTGGGACTCCCTCGACCAGTTCGCCTTGGGGTTGGTCTTTATACGGCCACCACCTCTGTCTCAACACATTCTTCATCGGTTCCCAGATTATAATATCTCCCACGTTTACAGGTGCCGAGCCGAATCTGATAGACTCTGGACCATGGTCTGGGAGCCAAATTCTTCGTCTGGAAGGAGATCTAGGTCTCCAACTCATGACATCACTTCCGGGCGCTGCTCAGAAACAAGCCCAAATCTTCACTGAAATGCTCGATCCCGGAATGAATGTTTGTGGTAATCTGAAGACAGATCGCTGGAACCGAGATGACCAGCGGCACCTCTGTGGCGCATTCAGAGACAATCGAATTGTACCATACGAGGGGCTTTGCGTCTCTTCCTTCAATTCATCTCAAAAGGAAATCCTACTGAAGATCATTGACGAATTTGTTCTCTACCTTCCTGATAGGGCCCGCCAAAAACGTCTCGAACAGGTGCAAGCCCATTTTGATGAGACTTACGTCTGCTGGATTGGTGGATATGGCGAACGTGATGCATTCTATTATCGGATCCAAAGTCCAGTGATCGTGTGTGAGTTCGACCATCATTCTGGTGTTTTTTTGACAAACAAGGAGCCCGCTAAGTTTCATACGCACACGATCGTCAGGACGCCAAATGGAGGCGACTATGGCAATGTATTGAGAGACGAGAAGGATCGGCTGGAGTGAGTTATTGAGATGGTATCGGGTACGTCTGTAACAAGGCGGATGCCAAGACAGCGATTATACTTTGACCCTGTCGACCGACATCCCCTTACCAGGTGCTCGGAACCGCCGGTATCTCTCGGCGCCGTCGGATGGTGGTATAAGATACTCCACACGCCCTTGGGGATCGCCCACATCTTGGAACTTGTAGTTATTGATGCCTTTATCACGTGGCAAACCGTGACAATTTGAATAGAGAAGACCCTCCGATTCGTATGGTGACTCTGATCTACTCCCATTGGAGAGAATAGGATACGTCGATTTGTTCGCCCTGTCTTCGGAGTTGGTATGGATGCTTTATTATGATGCAGGCTAGAAAAGGCGCCGGCATAAGAGTTATAGTGTAGCGAGAAGAGACTGTTTACTTCGTAAGCCGAGAGCTGCAGTAAGGGAAAAGAAAATTTGCTAAGGCTGCCAATACCTGTTCTCTTGACATCATTATTCAATATGTACATCAGCATTTAGTTCCATGCTGTCGACATTACCTGGGATCAATGTGTCTCCTGAGGATGCACATTTCATTATGTCGTTTAGGCTCCTGCCACGGAGCTATTAGAGAATTAATCAACAAGCGGATCGTAGGTACTATTCCCGTATGCATCACCCCCATAATTCAAATATCCATATACATATGGTGGCTCGGGGAACTTGGCTAGAATCGAGCTTGTATTTCCAAACACCCACACCGTTTGCATACCTAAAATAAGAGATTAGGGCCCGCAAATTGGGTGTACTTGAGGAGGCCTTACCCATGATCATATGTTGCAAAATATGACAATGCATCATCCATGCACCGACGTCGTCCTCCGTGACTCGAATCCTCCACGCCCGCCATCCGGCCGTATACTCGGGCTGGCCTGATTTTGCATAGCGGTAGAGTATGGTCGTGTCACGCCGTGCCGGGGTGTAGTTCTTGAATTTTTCTTCATTTGTGCCTGCGTGGTACGTTCCGTTTCTGTCAATCGGTCAGGTCAGTAAGGAGATTCATGGTCGATAATAATAAGGGGCATCATCAAATTGCATACCCAGATCCAAGGTCGAAATAATGCTTCCCATGCGCGTGCATGGGGTGGAAATCCCAACCGCCCGAAGGACCCGAGTTACTCAGCCAGACGATATCGAGCACTTCGCCGGGTAGAGCAGGGAAGGCGTTGCTGTACGGATCCCAGCCTCCGTTTTCTACTGCGGCAGTATAGTTCGGTGTTTGGCCAGTGAGATAGACTTGGACGAGGTATGGGAGGCTGTTGTTGGCTTCGCGCTGCTCGGTTTGCCAGATTAGGTTGTCTTGGCTACAAGTGTGGAGGAAATTGGTCAGCGGGTGCTTCCATCAAGCGATATGAAATTAGAGAGAAAGTCGTAGAGCGAGAAACTTACGCCCATTGCAAGGTACCGTTAACCGAGCCATTGATGTAGGAACCCTGAAGAATGACCTGACGCACGGTTATGTAGACGGTGCGAGTGACTTCAGAGAGCGTGGGGAATGCCTCAGCCGGCTTCAGGGCTTCGAGAGCGTACTCGGCCCAATTGGTCACATTTTGAGGCAAGGTGATTGGAGATGTAGGGGGCAATTGAGATGGCGGAGACGCGTGGGGAGTATTGTACTGCAGCAAGGCATAACCAGAGACATTGGTCGGCCTCTCTCGATTTTCGTAACGAAGCCAATAGCTAGTTTTGTTGGCTTTTTCAAGTTCAGCTCGGCTTTTTGTCTTGAGGAGAATACTAAAGCGTTGTCCGCTGCCAAGTTGTAGATGCTTGGTGCTCCATGGCTTCGTGTACTCGCCATCTGCCTCGATTATGGTTAAATCGTCGTGACCTTCGATACCTAGTGTGACTAGGGAGATTGCGGTGCCGCCGATGAAGCGCAGCCTGTAAGTTGTATCGGGCAAGACATTGAGGACGTAGGGGGTACACGAGGCGTCCTCCGCATCACTGAAAGATGAATTCCCACTGAAGCCGTTGATCTGGATCGAGGATGGTTCGCCCGACCACTTGAAGAGGTCTGCGGTCAGGCCATCCTCTATGGTAGAATCATTCTTGGGGTAGAAATCTTGAATCAGGATCGAAACGTCGTGATCATACTTGTATGGGATGGGCTTTGCATCTTCAACGATAATGGCTCCATGAGCCGTGATGGCCTGGAAGCCGACGTGGGAGTGGTAGAAGTAGGAGCCGGCGTCGCCAATGCAGGGCGTTATTGAATAATCAAAGAACTCGCCGGGAGCGATGGGCCACTGCGAGACTTGGGGTGTCCCGTCGGAGAATGGGGAAGTTCGCAGACTCAAGCCGTGCCAATGCTATCGAAGAATGATGAGCTGAGCTCACCTTGCGGCCAGTATTTCTATGACATACCACGGTGAGATTCTGATCAGGAATGTGGTTGTAGACTCTGACCCAAGTGGTGTAGTTCTCCTTCATGTACAACGGCGGACCTGGACTGGTGCCATTGAATACAACCGAGTATCTCGTCTCGCAATTTATTGTTATATTCTTGGCTGTTGCAATCAACTTATAGTCTGGAAATGCATGCGGCCCTGGAGCGGTTGCGGCTATGGACTGGGCCCAGAGAAGGAGTAGGATCAAGATCAACTGCATGGTAGAGAGAGGTATTCAAATCGATACAATCATTGAAGCCAAGGGGAAAACTTAATACAAGTCCCAAGTGATCTTTTATAGAGTATTAGATTGTGGAACTGATCAAGCCGATCGACCCCAGAAGGACTCGAGACCTCGCTTCCTAAGATCATCCCCTGTCCAATCCTGGTCATGTCGATAGCCGACGGGTGGGAGCAAAAGGTTTGGCTTGGCACCGCCTTGCCTGACTTGGCCAATACATGCTGAGATCAATTCCTGATTGAGTATTGTGGTCGAGCTGATCTGCCGCATTTGCCGGCACTAGGCGTTTTGTAATTTTCTCAACCAATCATATGTCTACCTTCCGAACAAGAAACGTGGGGGAAAGGGCAAGCGCAAGGCAAGGGTGAGGTTGCGCCAAGCCGGGTGTTTACTTCCACCGGCTGGCTAAAAAGATGCAATTGTCGAAATTAGGAATTGCATGAAATGGGGGATGGAAGAGAGTGAAAAAGTTGTGTGAAGATTGCAAGCTATAGAGCTGTGGACGAGGCTGTATATACCCGAGGTATGTCCCATTAAGATGGCAGACCTTGCCGTCCATGTGCAGGTCTTGCCGTCCACGTGCAGGCCTTGCCATCCATGTGCGGGTCTGTTTCTGAGCTGTTCAATAGATTAATATTAAAACATCTCTATTGTGGGTTGATTTGAAGCGAAGGTTGGGTAAAGAATAGGATGAAACCTCTGCCGGATAGGATGCAACCGATCTAAATCAAATTAACCAAGTCAGGGATGGACACAAAGCAACCGATTGTTCACGAAGTATTACTGCTGCAGGTTCTGACTTGGCTGTATCATAATAAATTGCACCTCTCTATTCCTGTGATGAACTTGCTGTTGCTTCTGCTGCTGTCTTTGTTGCTGCTGTCTTTGTTGCTGCTGTCTTTGTTGCTGCTGTCTTTGTTGCTGCTGTCTTTGTTGCTGCTGTCTTTATTGCCGCTATCTTTGTAGCTGCTGTCTTTGTTGCTGCTGTTGTCGCTATTGCTACTATTGTCTCTATTGCCCTCCATTGTGAAGGTATCCGTCCTGGCGTACGTAGCAGGAGCGGTGTCGGATCAACCATGTGTCGACACTGCTCGATACTGTTGTGATTCCAGGTACGCGTGGTACGACTCCAATGGACAGGATCCGAACAACAGGGGGTAGCTGTTCAGGATTCTAATAGAGTTGTTGTATAGTGGGCCTGGTGGTTCCAATCACGTGGGACCACGTCGTTGTCTAACCTAGTTTGACTTAGATCGGTGGCATCGTAATGTTGCATTGGATCATTTGATCCTTTGGCTAACCAAAAGTGGACCACCGCAACGAACTTCTCTTTCTGGAAATCACGTGATAATTGACTGGTTCCGCGTAACCTTCCTGTTTAGACCTCTTGGCGAGCTGGCGCCATCGTTCAACAAGGGACAAGGCAGCACGTGACTGCCTGCCATTCACGTGACCAATTGACTAGCCCCGCGTAACCTTCTTGTTTCGTCCTCTTGGCGAGCTGGCGCCATCGTTCAACAGGGGACAAGGCAGCACGTGACTGCCTGCAATTGACCAGAATTACTATTATCCTCCTTGACAGACCAACTGATCAGTCAGTCCGGTCAGCCAGCCAGCCAACCAACCAGTCAATCCAATAGACCATGGCCAAGAAGCTGTCCGCTGCCAGGGCGTCGCCTGCAGCGGCGGCCAAATCAACAGCGACTGCCAAAGCCCCCGCAACGCTCAAAAAGACCACCGTTGTCTCTACGACGCCGGCCGCAACCCCCAAGAACATCACCACCACCACCACCGCTGCCGCCGCCGCCGCTGCCACCACCACCTCCTCCTCCTCAACACCGTCACTATCAACCAAGTCATCACCGCAAGACATTGCCATCTACATATTCAACCGTTACCTCCATGACACTCCCTCACGCACTCTCATGCTCGACGTGTTCCTGCTCTTCCTCGTCCTGGTCGGCGCTGTCCAATTCGCCTACTGCCTGCTCGCGGGCAACTACGTGCGTGGGCCCTTCTCTTTTGTCTTCTTGATTTTGCAGACCCCCTGAATACTGACATGGCCTGTTACAGCCCTTCAACGCCTTTCTCTCCGGCTTCAGCGCCGCCGCCGGCCAGTTCGTCCTCGCCATTTCACTGCGCATGCAAACTTCTGAACGCCCGCCTCCCGGTGCTGCGTCATCGTCGTGGTCATCGACAGCTGCTAAGAAACCAGCCACGACCAAGACTGTCGACGGCGTGACCGGTGAGATTATCGATGAGGGCAGTGGCGGCTCGGCTCTGGGCAAGATCAGCTCTGAGCGAGCATTTGCGGATTTTGTCCTCGGCAGTCTGATCTTGCATGGCTTCTGTGTTAATTTCATCAACTAGCGGGAGAAAGAAGCATCGTCAAAGCAAAGCAAGGGGGACAGGAACAAGAAGAAAAGAAACGGTGAAACAGAAATCCATAGACCATCAAGCTGGTGGGAATTGAACTTGTGTATATATACTACTATTTCTACTACTGCTTCTACCACTACAACATTGTATAATGTCTCTATGCGTGATACGGTGATACGGTTATATGGTTATAGTCATGCGGTCATATAGTCATGTCATATAGTCATACGGTCATACAGTTATATTGTCATACGGCCATACGGTCATATAGTCATATAGTCATATAGTCATATAGTCATATAGTCATATAGTCATATAGTCATATAGTCATATAGTCATATAGTCATATAGTCATATAGTCATATAGTCATATGGTTATACGGTTATACGGTTGTGGTCATACGGTCATACGGTCATATGGTCATATGGTCATATGGTCATACAGTCATACGGTCATACAGTCGTACGGTCATATAGTCATACGGTCATACGGTCATACGGTCATACGGTCATACAGTCATATGGTCATACAGTTATACGCAGATTTCGAGCTCTCCATCGTGCTATTCAATTCCTTTGGTCCCCCCCTTGACTGATTCTTTGTACTAATTCATTGGTTTACTATGAGAAAGGAGGTTGAAAACTCGCCCGTGACACCCCCCTCCCCCCAAAAAAGCTTGCATTGCTAATTTTGTTGCCTCTTCCGGCACACACCGACAACGACACTGATATCGTCGATCTTGCCGCCCTCAGAGATCGCCAGACCTTCATCGAGAGCCCTCTCCATGTACGGGCTTTCGCCCGTGGGGTCCAGGGCGACCTCCTTGGCGGCCTCCATTAGGCCTCGGGCCACGTAGACAGCGCCGTCCCTGGCCTCGTGGTCGCCATCGCGCCACTTCTGCATGAGCTCGGTGGTGCGGGCCACGATTTCCGGCTCCCACAGATTGTCGGTGAGGCCGTCGCTGACCACGAGCACCACGTCGCCTTCCTCAATGGCGACCTTGTCCATGACCGCGTTGGCGTCTGGCGTGTCGGGGCTGTTGGTGCCTAGCTGGCGCGGGCAGTCGAACCAATGCCACTGCTCCTCCGTCTTGTACACCAGCTCATCCTTGCCCGGCCGCACGACCATGACGGCGCAGTCGCCCAGATTCGTGGCCAGCACCACCGGCTTGCCGCCCTCGTGATACAGCAGTGCCGAGGCGGCCGTTGTCGTGCCCAGGATCTTGTTGGTGCCCGTCGTCACGCTCTTGGTGTGCTCGAACGCCCGCTGCAGACAGCCGACGACGTCGAGGTCTGCCAGAGGGAGCTCGCCGCCGCCGCCGCCGCCACCAACACCACCACCGACACCGCCACCGACACCGTTGAACAGCTTCTCCACCTCCTCGGCCCAGAAATGGGCAATCAGGCGGCTCCACAGAGCGGCATGGCCACGCTCTTTCTGCGCCCACGCGCCTACTCCGTCATTGACCACCAAGAAGTTGCCGCCCAGGGCAGTGATGATGGCGTCGTCGCCATTGGTGACGCCGCGGAGCACGCGGCCTTCCACCTGGGGCTGGCGCTCGCGGACATCGTGGTGCGTCGACAGCGGATCGGAGAAGGAGTGGGAAGGAGTGCAGAGGAAAGGGGGAGGGAAGGGTCGAGGGGGGCGTTTGGCAAAGATACAGTATGCTGTCTCGAAGTAGAACGGCAAGCAGGGGGGCGGTGACTGCCGCCGCTGCTGCTGCTGTTGCTGTTGCTGTTGCTGTTGTTGCTGTTGTTGCTGCTGCGGCTGCTGCTGCGGCTGCTGCTCTTGTTGCCGATGCTGCTGCTGCTGATGATGATTGTCACCATTCAATGTCGTCTCTTCGCTGTCCTGCGTGTTGCGGCCCTCGAAAATGAGAGGACGGGCGCGGGCAAAGACTGGGGTGCGGCTGCCGAATAGTCGGTCAACACCGCGCCTGCCGCGGCGGGAGGAGCCCTTTAGCTGGCCAATGGCCGGTGCTGCTACATGCCGGGTAATGAAGGTGCGAGCGAGCATGGACGCCTGCTCATCGCTCTCTCCGCGAGAGCATCGACCACGGTTGAGAGTCGTGGGCGGAGCATGAGCAATCGGGGAGAAAGAGGGACAGGGCGACTGACTGCCTTTGCCTCTGTTGGGCAATCGGATGCGGAGCCGGCAGAAATCGCGGGGGAGTTGGCCGCCGTACACTAATAATAATATTAAGCGACTACACCGCACGGACAAGATACAAAGAGAGGAGATGAATAAGCAGGAAGAAACCAGTCACCGATCCTCATTCAGATATTAATTAGACATAGTTGAACTGAGTGTGTACCTGTTTAACCGAGTGTTTCCCCGTTGAACTGACTTACGGATCGTTGGTGTTTAACTGGGTCTTTGGCTGACTCACGCATCGTCGGTCTTTGGCTGACTCACGCATCGTCGGTCTTTGGCTGACTCACGCATCGTGGGTGTTTGGCCGACGACTCACGCATCGTGGGGGATGATGATCATCTCCTCGTCGCTCCTCTCCCGTTTGACAAATGGCAGCTCCTCAACCCGCCGGCCGTTGGCACCCATCACCTCGGTCGCCTCCAGCACGGTCTCAACGCCGGCAGGCACCCGCTCCTCCTCGCCCTCCGGCAGCCCGTCAACGTCAATGTCGGCGCCAATCAAGCTCTTGAGCACTACTCCGGCTCCGGCTTTGCTCATGATCATGTTCTTCTCCTTGCACCTCTCGTCGCAGATGCACTCGGTGCATCCTTCGACGCAGTGACACGCCGTCACTCTCTCAACTGCCCGCTCCAGTAGTGAATCAATGAACTCGAATGCCTTGGCCGCTATCCCGCACCCGCCCTGCCCGCCCTTGGCATCGTAGAAGGTCAGTCGAGCAGGCCGCTTCCGCTGCGTCTCCTTCTTGGCAAACTCTTTGATCGCGTTTTTGCACTCTGTTCGCACGTCGCCAGGCATGCTGACCACAAACTGAGGCATCAGGCTCATAACGGCATGCTCGGCCGCGTGGATGGCTGCGGCGAGATTCAGTCGCTTGTGCTTGAGAATGTCCATGGCAAAGCGCGGCACGTCGAGCCACAGACCCTTGGAATAGATGTCAATCGGCGGGTTGTCCACCGCCACCGCATCCAGGATGCGCCTTCGAGCATCCAGCTTGAAGAAGCCAAACACCACTGCGTGCACTTTGATGCGGCCAAAGTAGGCTCGGGTCGTAGAATTGGCCGACACTCGCCTGACTTGCTCGGTCTCGACGGGATCAATGTCGGTGAAGTCACGCTGCTGTGTCGTCCAGTCGACCTTGACAAGCTGCACCCGAGCCATCTTCCGCTCAGGCGAGAATTCCTTGATCATGTACGTGCGGCCCTGGTGCAAGAAGATGCCGCCTTCGTACAGGGTGAAGAAGGCTCGAGACGCCTCGACTTCCTCCAACACCATGTTTCGACCGTGGGTGATATCAATCACCGCAAACGTCTCGTCCTCGGTGTCTCGGATGCACACGCATCTCGATGGCAGCGGTCGAAATCGCGGGTGACAGTGGTAGAATCCCAGCGGATCCAGTGTCAATCGGCCCCTGCATATCTCGGGCAGCTGCTTGCCCAGAAACTTGATATCCTCGTCTGGTTGAATAGGCATTTCGTACGCCGCACATTGGATGTGACCCTCCGCAACAAGCTCATTGCCCAAGTCGACCTGTAGCTCGCAATTTTCCTTGGTGAAAAGCTCGTCCGGGTGCGCCATGAAATGCTGGTCGACAGGAAAGCAGTCGCCCACAAGCATAGATAGCGAGTCTCGATTCCGCCTGCCGGCACGCCCCGACTGCTGCCGGAGGTTGGCAATAGTGTAAGGGAAGCCCATTGTCACCACAGCATCCAGACTGCCAATATCAACGCCCAGTTCCAGCGCGGTTGTGGCCACGATGCCCATCAGCTTGCCCGCAAACATCTCTGCCTCAATCTTTCGTCGGTCGGCCGCAGAGTAGCCTCCACGGTAGCCCATGACCAATGCAGCGCACTCGGGCCGCTCGACTTGATGGAAGTACGCCTTGACTGCCGCCAGCAAGACTTCACACTGCTTGCGAATGCGCACAAACGCAATCACACGCACACCGCGAAGCATTAGCTCAGCCAGAAGCCGTGCGGTTTCGTAAAAGGCATTGCCGCGACCACTCGTTGCGTCGCCCGCATCCTTGAACGGCGTATTCCAGCACACAAACTCCTTTCGGCCCGACGGCGACCCATCAAAGTCGGTCAGTTTGACTGTATCCAGGCCAAAGATCGTCTTCATGTGTTCTTCCGGATTCCGCACCGTGGCTGAGCATGAGATGAACTTGACCCTGCGGTTGCCCACCGCCGCACATATCCTTCGAAGCCGCCTCATGATGAATGCAACATGGGCGCCAAACAGTCCATTGTACACGTGAAGCTCGTCCACGACCACAAACTTGAGGTTCTTGAGGAAGTGCCTCCAGCTATTCTCCTGGGGCAGGATGGTGATGTGCAGCATATCCGGATTTGTGAAGATGATTCGAGCCTCATCTCGAATCTGGTTCCGTTCTGCCATAGGCGTGTCTCCGTCGAATGTCTCCACCATCACATCACCCAGGCCGGGCAAGAAAGTCAGCAGCTCTCTCATTGACCGTCGCTGATCCTGCGCCAGGGCTTTGGTGGGGAAGATGTACATTCCTCGACTGGCCCGATCATGCTCGAGCTCGTGCAGCATCGGCACCTGGTAGATGAGACTCTTTCCAGAGCTCGTCGACGTCGATACAATCACGCTATCACCGTCGTACACATTGTTGATGGCCTCGGCCTGGTGCGAGTAGAACTGTGTGATTCCGCGCGTATTGTACAGCGCGTTGACCAGGTCTTGAGACAAAGCGAACTTGAGTTGGCCATAAATCGCCGGCTGCGGTTCAAACACTCGATGGCCGTCGGGCACAATCTGCCCCGTATACCAGTCTTGCTGGGTGAGGTCTTTGACAATTTCCGGAATCGACTTGCGCTCCTTCGGAATCTGCTTCGGACGGCCGCCATTGACGGCTTTGGGGGTGCTCTGTCGGCTTGTAGAAGGATACGGCACGTTCTGCTTTCCAAGCTCCCTGATCCGAGCTTCTGCGTCTATGCCGTCTTCTGCACACGTGTTCAAGAAGGCATTCACCGCAGACGTGAACTTGGCGTTTCTCTTCTCAATCAATTTCAGCATCGTCTTCTGGCTGAACACGGGCATTTTGAGCTCTTCGTTTCGCAGCTTCTGCCTCGCCTTGACCACCTCACCGGTCTTAGGGTCTCTGACCTCTCTCCTCAGATCGCCGTCGATGAATTCGAAGAGTAACACTTCCTTGCTCTCGCCAGTGCTGAGAGCCTGCTTCTGCTCCTCTGTCCCCAACCGGTCTACTCTTCCTGCTCCATGAGTGTCGTCTCCCTCCCCAGCCACGGTCACGAGCAAGGACTCCTCGTCAATATATGCAAAGTGGATTGCTCGCGGGATCAGCGCTTTGACCTGCGCCACATCTTCTTCGACCAGCGGCCTCATAATATGACCTTCTACAGTTGATTTGATGTTGTTCCATGTTGTGGCGAAATGTTTTCGCGTGCAGCAGAAGGTGTAGACAAGATTCAAAGCACGGTGCAAGTGTGCGAGATACTTGAAATGCTCGGTCCAGGGGATGTCAGACTTGACCACATTGGCGGCGGAAGAGTGGCGGCGCAGAGTCGGTGGTCTTGATCCCGACTTTGCTCGCGTCGCTTTCTTACCACCATCATGGGTCTTTGCCGGAACGGTTGTGGTTGAGTCTTGGCTAGCTTCGGCCGGTTCTTCATGGCTGTCGCTACGCCTACGCTTCCTTCTGATGGCCGGCTGCATCTGCATCGCGCCGCGATCCAGTCTTGATCTACATCAAGTAGCACCAAATCGAGACCAGAATCGGGGATGTATCTGAAAATGTTTCCAATGTCTGAGGAACCAATGTCTGAGGAACGATTATTCACAATGTCTGAGGAACCAATGTCTGAGGAAGATTAATCACAACATCTGATGAACGATTAATCACAACATCTGATGAACGATTATCATCTCACACAGAGCATCGCCAGGAATCAAGGTAGCCAAGGGGTTAACTTCGCGATCCTGCAGTTGCATGAGGATTATCGCTGATTGGCCAGGGCGCCAAGGCATCCAACAGGCACCGTCTTATTATCTTCCAACTTCGTTACACTCTTACATCCCTCAGGCTTCTTCCTCTCTTCACATCTTACTATTTAATAGGTTTCAGGTTTTGGTATAGGACCAATATGATAGTGAAGGTCGCTCTGATTCTCCGTCGAGCGAGGGGCTCGAGGTCGGAATATACAACTGGCTCTCTGTCCTTGTATCAGCGTAGTTTGGAATACGATCACCTGATATTTGGCTGTTGACGGATGGTTCGAGAATCTCATACCGTACTTGGTCGAGCGGAAGAGGACTCAGAATCGGTATAGAGTCAGTGAGCCTATATACGAACCGTGCGGTAATTAATTATAGAGTCAGTGAGTCTATATACGAACTGTGCGGTAATTAATTATAGAGACAGTGAGTCTATATACGAACCGTGCGAATGCGGGATCGGGGACAGTGCCAAAAAGGGAAGTGGGGGCCAAAAATACCACCACTTTCTTCAGCTCAAAAAATTGGTCGCCGCCGCCACTGCGAACAATGCCGCACCGCCACCAACATGTCGCTCGATGAGAAACTGGCCAAGATCCGCGAGCCGAATCTTGAGGGCCAGAAACACACTCGCCATGTGCTCAACTCGATTGAAGAGACGCTGCGTGAGCAGCAGACGCCCCTCTCGCCGACCGCCTATTTCGCAGCGTCGCTGGCCCTGTTGAAACAGACGGCGGCCCAGAATGCCAGTGGCGGGCCCGAGCTGGCCCAGTCGATCGTCTACCTGCTCGACCTCATCACCAGCCATGTTCCGCCCGCACTGCTGCGCTCCCAACTCAACAGCATCCTCGCCGCTCTCTCGCCGCTGATCAGCCCGGCCCAAGAGAGCGCACCTCTCCTGCGGTCGACGATGGGATGCTACGAATCGCTGCTGCTGGCCCAAGACTCGGCCGCGTGGGCCCTTGCACAATCACAGGCGGGCCCTCGACAGGCCATGCCTGCCCTCCTGAGCCTGGCTATCGATCCAAGGCCAAAAGTCAGAAAACGGGCTCAGGAAGCAGTGACCAAGGTACTCCAGAATCCTCCGCCTGGTCCAGCATTGGATCACCCTGCCGCTGAGCTGTGTGCGGTGGCGGCACAGAACAATCTCAATCAGACCGTTGAGCTTGTGCAGCAGGCCAGACGCCACAAAGGCCGACCAGACGACAGCCATGAACCTGCTGTCATCCATGCCCTGCAACTGACCAAGACCATTGCCATGGCCTCCGGGGGATGGCCGAGCAAGAAGATGGAGCAGTTGTGCGAGCTGCTGCTGTCCATCTCACGCTCCACAAACGACTATCTGGTGATGAGTGCCTTTGAGGTTTTCGAGGTCATCTTCCACAGTATGACAGATGAAGTGTCGTCTTCAAAGCTGCCCAGGCTGCTGACTGCTATTCTGGAGCTGAAGCCGGCCCACAATGACTCTCAGTTGCTGCCGCCGTGGATTGCCATTGTGTCTCGGGGATTTGGTACGGCGGCAGAAATTGACCCGCAAGACACGTTTGCAAAGTTGCCAGAACTCTTCGATCTGGTGGCAGACTTCCTCACCAGCCCCTCGCACAATATCCGTGTATCGGCGTCGGAATGCCTAATCTCATTCTTTGCCAATTGCGTGCCAGATTCGGTCATTTCTGAGCCTTCAATCTACGATGAGCGAGTATTGGAGCAGCTGGCCAGCCGAGCCCTCGGCTTGCTTGCCGTCAAATACCAGACCGCGTGGATGGAAGTTTTCAAGGTGCTCGCGGCCCTGTTTGATGCTCTGCGCTGGAGGGGCGACCCGTACCTGCTTCCAGTCGTTGTCGCCATCGGCGGCCTCAGAGGCACCCAGGCTTTCCAAGGCAAAGACCAGGCAGATGAAGTCCTGGGAAGTGCCATTGCAAACTTGGGGCCCGGCGCCGTACTCACTGTCCTTCCACATAACCTGATCAGGCCGACAAAAGATCAGCCAGGCCGGGCGTGGCTGCTCCCGCTGCTCCGTGACCACGTGACCAACACCAATCTCGCCCATTTCAAGTCGGACCTCATTCCGCTCAGTGAGGCCATGTTTCAACGCGTGTTGGAGCACGGAAGTGCGGAGAAGACAATGGACATCAAGATCTTCGAGACCGTCGTACACCAAGTTTGGGCAACCTTCCCCGGGTATTGTGATCTGCCTCTCGACCTTGGCGTCACTCTGGACCAGCCGTTTGCTGAACTCATCTCCAACTTGCTCTACCAGCAGACCGACCTGCGGGTGAACCTGTGCCGAGGTCTTCAGAACCTGGTTGAGTCGAATCAAGCACTCCTCGCGTCAGACTTGGACGACCAGGTTCTCCTGCTGGAGAGACGCCTCGGAAGATCGGACGCAGCAGCCAACATCAAGCATCTCTCGTCTCTCACCAACAATCTTCTTGCCGTACTGTTCAATGTATACTCGCAGACTCTTCCACAGTCTCGGGCATACATCATTCAGTGCATCAACGCCTACCTCGGCATCACGCCGGAAAAGGATCTGGTTGACACGTTCAATCGAGTGTCCAAGATGCTTGAGTCTGAACTGCCCGCGTCGAATTCGCAACCACGGCCGAAGCAGCGGCAGCAAGAGGCTCGGAACAGGATGCCACCCACTTCTCACACCCTCTTCGACCTTGTCATTACCCTGTCCGTGCACCTGCCGCGGCAGTGTTTTGCTGCACTCTTTACCCTCTCTCATCATATTCTCACCAATCCCGCCATCCTGCAATCAGATCCACAGCTCATCAAAAAGGCATACAAACTCATTCCTCGCCTGGCAACCTCTCACACCGGTGCAGAGGCGCTCAGGTCCCGCAATTCCGACCTTCGACGGCTGATGATAGAAACAGCCGACAAAACACCTGTTCCTGCTCGAAGAGACAGGCTGTTGGCCATGCAAACGCTGATCGACTTCCTGCCCGAGTCCGACCTTCACTTTATTTCTTCCATCATTTCCGAAGTTGTGCTCGCGTGCAAGGACAGCAATGAAAAGGCCCGCAACGCCGGCTTCGACCTGCTGCTGGCAGTGGCAAAGAAGATCATCGGCAGTTCAGACGGAACGGTGATCAGGAACTCACTGGTAGCGACCATGCCGTCGGACAGCCCAGATGTTGCTGCCACAGTCGGCGAAGTATTTTCCATGGTCAGTGCTGGTCTCGCGGGAGTGGCGCCGCACGTTGTTGCCGCCAGCATCATTGCATTGAGCCGCCTGCTGTGGGAATATCACGACCAGCTGGACAGGGAGGCCGAGATGGACATTGTCGATACCGTCTTGCTCTTCATCGAGTCCAACAACAGGGAGATTGTTCGCGCCGTGCTCGGATTCGTCAAAGTGGTGGTGGTGCGCTGTCCCAAGGACATGCTTGAAGCCAAAATGCCTGACATTGTCAGGGGAATGATGGTGTGGAGCAAGGAGAACAAAGGCCGGCTTCGTCAGAAAGTGCGCGGCATCCTGGAGCGGTGCTTGCGGAAGTGGGGCCCGGATCAAGTTGAAAGCTGGGTGGGTGGAGAAGACAGGAAAATGGTTGTCAACATTCGCAAGCGGAGGGAGAGAGCGAGGCGCAAGAAGAAGGGCGATGACTACGACGAAGCCGAGGATGCAACGCACCGGTTTGACAACGAGTTTGACGACGCAGTGTACGGCTCTGACGACGACTCTGAAATTCTTGGCAGCGACGACGAAGAAGACCCAATGCCGGGCGTCTCGCTCAAGCCAGGCCGGAAGGGGGAACAACAGTACATCCGTCAAGACGACGAGGACGATGAGCCACTGGATTTGCTTGACCCGAAGAGCATGGCCAGCATCTCGAGCAAGAAGCTGGGCCGGCTGAAAGACACTCGTCGGAAGAGGCAGGCAAAAACGCAGGAGGATGGCAAGTTGGTCTTTGGGGGTGACTCTGACGATGACGTATTGATGGAGAGCGGTGGCGGCCTACCTGGCGGAGTCGATGCATACGTTGACGCAGTGTCGGGGCCGAATGCGGTGCGCAGGGGCCAGAAGGGCAAGCTGAAGATCAAGTCTGCTCAGCGCAAGTCTGATGACATGGAAATTGACGAGGACGATGCGCGAGAGCTTGGCCGGAAGGTGTCGCAGTCTCCTCGTACTCGCCCTGGCTTGTTCGGTGGCAAGGCGAAGCCGAAGCATGCTCGCAAGGGCCTTGGCGTGGAAAAGACAAGTGGACCAGCTCAGAAGCAGAAGTTCAGAGGCGGCAGCGGCGGCAGCGGCGTGGGAAAGAAAAGGGTTCACGTTCGAGGCCGGCACGGACGCCGATAGGCGCCATAGACACGATAAACACCATAGATACGATAAACACCATGGATACGATAAACACCATGGATACGATAAACACCATAGATACGATCGCCTAATGCATGCATGACATTCATTAGCTTTTTCGGTGGCAAGGCGAAGGCGAAGGCGAAGGCGAAGGCGAAGGCGAAGGCGAAGAATGCGCGCAACGGCCTCGGCGTGGAGAAGAGAAGCAGAAGTTCAGAGGCGGCAGCGGCGTGCGAAAGAAAAGGGTTCACATCAACAGATATTGCCATCTACCCCCCATCACGTCGCTGTCGCTGTCGCTGTTGCCCCCGCGCCACCGAGTTTGCCTATGCCGAAAATCACGTTGTCCCAGCAACGCCCCGATACCCACAGCGGGGCTCCCACCCTGACGCGTCGGAATTTCCCACTGGCGTCGGTCCTCGACGAAAACATCATACAGTTCGAGTGCAATACGGAAGTAAGTTATTGCTGTCCAGTGCTTGTGTATCAGCACGTCAATCACGATCGACACGACATCACTGACTAATAGTCACCTGTACTCTATATGCATCGCGTCCTATCGGCATAATTCAGCATCATCAGCATTGAGTAGCAAGCACGCTCAGCATACAAATCAGCACTACTAGTAATACTACCAGAATCACCAGCACACTTCATTATGCACTAGACTGGCGTGTGCAGCTTCACTTTCTCCCTCGCGTGCCCACACCTCGCTATGGCTGAGCCGTGGCTGGACTCGCTGTCCGAGGACTGGAAATCCGAGCAGCACTCGTCCTCACCGGCCGCGTCAGTTGCCGGTCGGCGTCGCCAGAGCAGCAGCAGCAGCAGCAGCAGCAGCCTCAACCGCTCTTCTCTCGCTCCGCACAGCCGCATCCCGCATCTTGCCCAGGGCCTTCGCAACGACTCGTCCGGCCCTTTCCTCAAGCACCGATCCCAACGGAGCCTTTCCCGCGCCAAGACCGAGCCCGTGCTTGCCCCTCGAAGCGCCTCCAGCCTGAACGTGCCTTCCTCGCAGCGCGGCCACCCCAAAGGCCCGCCTGGGTCGACACTGCCGCGAAACATCTCCAACGCCTTCTCCGACTCGCAAAACTCGGTCCAGCACTATAGCGTGCGGGCCAGCGTCAGCCAAGCCGACGCCCCAGAATGGAAGAAAAAACTGGTGTCGGGCGACGACATCGCCAGCGACGGCTTCGATCTGTTTGCCCCAAGCAAGCTGGAGGGTATTTTTAAAGAACCGGCTGGCCAGCAGGGCAAGGAGAACGACACCTCGCTGCTCGACGGACTGTCCAAGCCGTGGGACTCGTACAAGGCGCTGTCTGCCGCGTCCGTGGCCGAGCAGTATCAGAGCATGCGAGCGTCGAGAAGTCGCCCGCCTGGAATGGAGGTCTTGCAGGAGGAAGACGAGGACGAGGCTGGACGCAGCTTGTCGGCCGTGGGATCAGAGCTCCGTCGGAATGCCTCGATACGCGGCATCGTACACAAGCGTGTGCAGTCGCTGGAAAAATTACAGGCCGAAGGAGGGTCGTCACCATCACGAACGGCCCCTTTGCAACTGCAGCCGCACGCTGCCAGTGAACGAGATTCAGCCGACGACCCCCGATGGCGAACTTTCAGTGGCCGTCAGGAGATCGAGAATGAGCTCATCAGCCCAATCACTTCCTCGCGCCAGGGCACTATTCGCGATAGGGCCTTGAAGGGGTCCACAGACGTCGACATTGTCTCGTTGGATCAAAAGCTTGCTGCGCTTGGAGTCGACGAGCAGCGACGGCCCTTGTCAAGGTCCAGCGACCGCGAGATTTCCTACCATCAGACTGATGCCCAGCGGGACGCTGACTTTCTGGACACTCACGTTGGTGACATAACCTCTCAGTCTCTCCCCGATGACCTATCAATGGGCACCCAAGACTTTATTTCTCACGGTGGCTATATCAACCAGCGCCGAGGCGCGCCTTCAGGTGAGGTCTCGGCACTGAAGATGCGGCAGAGCTCGATGTCAGATCACCAATTTCATCTGTATCCGAGCTCCCCTCCCGTTTTGGATAATGTGCAACGCAAATCCCTCAGTGATCCCACAGAGCTCTTGCCAGAAGCAGGTAGCAGCCATGACGATGGGCCGGCTGCCGAGCTCGAAGACGAAGGTGTAGTCCGTCTTGACGAGCATGAGCACCAATCAAGATCGCCCAAGAGTCCGCTCAAGCTCTTTGGCACCAGGGACACTTACACGAACAGCAAATTGATGCGCATCCTCAGTCAGTACGATGAGTCCAAGGGTTCCCAGGACAGCCAGATAGAAGAAGAAGAAGAAGAAGAAGAAGAAGAAGAAGAAGAAGCATCATCCATGGCGGGGGGCCACGGCCAACTTGAAGAGGCATCCATGGTGGGGGACCACAGCCAAAGCGCTTTACGAATCAGTCACTTCGGCAAAGGCGAGCTCGAAAACTACAACTTCGAGTTCGAGAAGCCATTGGCCAGCTCGCCGAGAGACCAGCAAGAGTTGGGGCTCGATGGCAGCCCCATCTTCAAGCAGCAGCATCAAGACCATACCTTGGCTCAGACACAGGCAACCTCGGCGCCTGCCCAAGAGCCTTCTTCCAAGGCTCAGTCACCGGCGAGAACACCCAAGCGACGGCGGACTCTGCTCAAGGATGGCATCGATATCGGCAACCAGCACCTCGAGGTCAAGGTTGACGAGGTGCTCGACACTCCTGCTCCCGCTGGAATTCAAGCCGACGAGGCCGACGCTACCGCCCCTGCTCCCGCTGGAGTTCAAGCCGACGAGGCCGACGCTGTCGTCTCTGGGCCTCTGACCCAGCCTGCCGCGTCCGGCAGGCTGTATGTTTCCAAGATCCCACTTCCCAGGCAGACTGCCGCTCAGAGTCATCCTTCTCTGCCGCAAACCAACCAGGAAGTGGCGGAAAGTCTGGCCGCCGAGTTGGCCTCGCTCGCGCAAGAAGCAGTCAATATGCATACTGACTCCCGCAAGGCATCTCTGGCGACCAAAGATTACATGGAGGAAGCAAACAAAGTCATGCAGTTCATTCGCAACCGTGGAAAGTCGCAGCCGGCCTTGCCCGAAATAGCTGAGCCGAACGACCAGTCCCAGCTGGATCCCGACAAGATCCTCGACCTTGATATTGATGATGAGTCGACGAAAGACAACTTCTCTCGTCCCCCATCACGAGAAGGACCGCGAAAATCGTCACCCGATCGTCGACGTGCTGTTCACGACCCCGAGACTGCAAGCTATCTACGAAAATACCAAGACAGCGATGATGCCGAGCTGGTAGCGAGTACGTCTGGCATGGTCACTTTCAAGGCCGCCGACAACCAACAAGCTGCCGCCGGGGCCCCAGTCGCCGCGGTCTCAGACAGGCCGGAGGAGGTCGAGCAACAAAGTAGCCCACCCAACATGCGAATTTTGGACCCTTCTCAGACTCTTCGTAAGAGGAAGTATTCTGCCTCAACGGCCGAGGGTCAGACAGCGACGCAGACGCACTCGGCAGACACAAACTTCTCGTCCAAGTCCACATCGCTCACGTTTCCCACCAACTCATCATCTTCCGGACACAAAGGCATGATCACTTCGGGTACTGTGTCAATCCCCGACCAGATCGGCAAGATGACCTATGACCACACCCAGCAGCGATGGGTGTCTCCCAACAAATCACACGCCGTGGGAAGGAGGAAGGCGTATAGTGAGCGGACGGCTAACAGCGAAGCTGATCCGTTTGAAGACATTCCCGATCTGAGCATTGACGAGAAGCAGGAGGAGGAGAGGCTGAGTTCCCGGACGAGCACGCTGGATTCGAAGACGAAGCAGGAAATCGCCACCGTGAGATTGAGCCAGACAGCCTTGAATGCTCTAGAAGGGCGAGCGCAGCAGCCACTTCCCATCCCACAGCCGCCTCGTTCAAAAATCGGCGACAAAGCCGAAAGCAAGAATGCCTCCTTGAGATCGGAGGTGTCTCAACACGAAGCCCGACTGCACGATGGCATTGCTTCCTGGCCGCCTAGCGCGGCACCTGAAGGCAGGAAACAGGCGCGAGTAGTGACGATTGCCTTTTCTTCGCCCGTCGTGTCTGCTGTGCAGTATCCTGACGATCTGTCCGACCTTGAAGACGAAGTTGACTTGCCACTGGACGACTCTGAGCTTTCGTGTACCCCTCAATCAGAGAGGACACGAGATGCGAGGGTGGAGGCGAATTCAAGGGATGAAAAGTTTGGCGACTATCGGGCCATGGCCATGAATAGTTGTCGGCGGCCAGTGTCGCGAATTGACGAGGAAAGAGAAGGCGCAGACCAGGCTGAGATGAAGCTCGTCCACGTCAACCAGTCACAGGATATGACTCCAATGGCGAAAGCGGAGCATAAGCAACTGATCCAGCATCGCCAGGCAAAAGTTCACAATTCCAGCATCCTCTGTTTGACGCCCTTGTCAGAGTTCACGGTGCATCAGGCTGACCAAGCCAACCACCCTGAGGAAACTTTTGTGGAAGAACGAGCCAACCCAAAGGCGCTGCGTCAGGCAAATGGCTCATTGGCCCTCCAAGTTGATGCGCTGGTCAAGGCAGTTACCGATGAGGAGCCCTCTGAAATCTTCTGGGAACGCATCCGCAAGATGCGTCTCGAGGAGAAGAAGCTCAGTTCGCTCCACGGTTTGATGCATCACTGTGCCAGTCTAGAGCAGCTGTCGGTGGCCAAGAACCAGATCAGCAATCTCGACGGAGTTCCTGAATCATTGCGCGTGCTAGACATCCACAGCAATGCGCTAACCGGCTTGGTTTCCTGGACCGGCTTGGCCAACCTGCAATATCTTGATGTGTCGAAGAACCAAGTGGACAATTTGGACGGCTTCAGTTGTCTAATTCACCTTCGCAAACTGGTGGCCAATGACAACCAGATCACCAATGTCGATGGCGTCCTGGAGCTGGACGGGCTTTTGGAACTGCAAGTCCGAGGGAACCAGCTTTCAAACGTTGACTTTGGCCACTCGGCCCTGGACCGACTTCGAAAGCTGGACTTGGCTCACAACCAGCTCAGCCAGGTTCGAGGTGTGCACCAACTCATTAGCCTGGAGGAGCTGAGCTTGGCCCATAACCTTCTCACGACAAGTCCCATTGAGGAGGCTGCGGCAACAATCAAAAGGCTGGATATTTCGAGCAATCAGATCAGCGACATTGACCTGGCGCCTCTCCCAGCATTACAATCGCTGAATGCAGACTACAACAAACTCAGGCACGTGACAGGATTGAGCGCAGCGTACCACCTGGCCACACTCTCTCTACGGGCGCAGGACGAAACGAGCAACATAGTGAGCGAGATATTGTCAACGCCGAACGAATGCCGCAGTATTGCTCTTTCATCCAATGCGGTGCCTGGTGGAACAATCAAACTCGCTTGCCAGCAGCCGCAGTGTAATGTTCGTGAACTGGAGCTTGCCAGCTGTGGAATATCCGGTCTTGGCCTTGACTTCGGTCATCTCTTCCCGAATTGCCGGAGGTTGAATGTCAACTACAACGCAATTAAGGAGGTGTCGGTGCTCCAAGGCATGGTCAGGCTTGCCGACCTCAGCATTGCAAGAAACAGGGTCAAAAGGATGCGGCGAACATGCTTGGCTCTGGCCCGGCTGGGCAAGTTGTCAAAACTGGACTTGAGGGACAATCCGCTGACACTGGGCTTCTATCCACCCCTTGCATGCGTACAGGAGAAGCGGCTGGATGAGCAAATATTCAGCCTGCCGGAGCAAGATGCTCATGAAGACGCCAGGTGGTTTGAGATCCTAGACGAAACCACACAATTGAGGAGACGCACGGTGGAGCTCTTGCTGGGCAAAGGGTGTCCGAACTTGAAGCAATTTGATGGCTTGGCATTTAATGAACGAGCAGACGCTCATTCAGACAGTACATGGCTGAAGCTTACGTGTACGGGGGTATTGTGCAAGCCCAGCGATAGTACTGCGGCAGACCAATCAACAGACGGGGATCGTTCTGTGTCGAATGACTTTGACGAGGGTATTGGTATGGAGGCCATGACAGAGGAGCACGGTTTAATGATTGAATGAAGGTGTGTGTAGCATCGTAATGTGTGTGTGTGTGTGTGCAAAAGTGGCATTGACACAGAAGGGAAGGGGCGCTTATGATTGTTTGAACAGGACAGACAGTACCATTGAACGGCTCTTGCTATCTACATCTAACCCACATTCATGCCTTTTAGCAAGTACGATGTGTTGGGCAAAGCTTGGCCCTTCTGCATACTAGCTAGCTGTGGGTTATTAATAGGAGATGACTGCCCAAGCAGCAGCGGCGGAGGACTGGCACTGGATAACTGCCCTCTTGGGTATTACTACCGATTTCCCACCTTGACATTTCCCACCGTCCGTGAGTCAGAAGAGTCGAAAAAGTGCCTTACATTGCAGGGTGCAGTCACGGCTTCAACCTCGGGAATTTATTATCTCAATGGCCATCCATATTCTCTGGATAAGTGGCTTATCACGTAATTTCGGCATGGGCGCCAATCGTCTGGTGACAAATTTGACATGCAGATGAACATGTACAGTCATTAAGAATACAGCCTAGCATAATACTACTCCTCTAACAGTTAATCAGCCATCCCATGCAGGTTCTTGAGCACCATCGAAGTAGCCTGTTTTTTCTGCTGAACGAGTGACTCAGGGTGATGTTGATGAGCTATGTTCCTATGGATAGGGGCCGTCCACCCAACCAACCCTGGGCGATGAGTCAATGTGCACACATAATGATACAGCTACTGTTTTAATTTGGTCTCCCTTTCTCTCTCACTTCCTCTCTTGTCTAGCATCCTTTACCACCTTAAGCAGTAAGACTTTGAGGGCCTGATAGGTCGAAACTAGGAAGTGGTTGTGCTTCTGGGTCATCTGTTGTGAGAGTGATGATATCTCCAGAATGAATGATTGTGTGGGTCTTGGAATTCAATAGCACTGCATCTTGGGACCTTCCTCTGGGTTTGTTGAGAACGATGCAGTAGTCATGACATCCATGGGGCAGGTACTGTATCTTCATATCGAGGGGCTAATATACAGACTAATAGAGAGGCTCCGCCTGGGGGTGAGGCTGTTGGATCAGCACTACGGAGGTCGCCTGCAAAAGTTTTTCCAGTGGCGTTCTCGTTGTGACAAGACTGGACAGGGAAAGAGCAAGAGGAGCAGGGATCTTGTTGAGACAGTCTGATGATTGAACTAAACCTAGAGAAAGTAAGTCAAGTGTATGGAGGGCAGAGGCAGTGTCACGGCGCACCTGCCGTTTGCCCATTTGCTGGCTGGTGCCTAGCGCCAAGCGCGCCCCACTTGCAGTATTATCTGCAGTCTGACAGTTCAGCCGTCTGATCATCAATCAATTCATCAGACAGATCGCTTATTTCTTCCTTGTTGTTCCTTCTCCATCGTTCGATAGCCTAGAGCTATATTACATTCTAAGGGAATCGTATAGGAAGTCGATGAGGAGTCGAATGAGTAACGCAGGGGACACAAGGTACAATCACAGTGTATAGTTGATGAGGACTGGCTATCACAGAGTATAGTTAATGAAGACTAGCTATCACAGTGTATAGTCAATGAAGACTGGCTATCACAGTGTATAGTTAACGAAGATTGGCTATCACAGTGTATAGTTAACGAAGACTGGCTATCAGACTATGAAGAGTTCTACAAGAGAGACCTCTTCAAGTCCCGATATACCCGCGGTATATGTCCATAGTAGCAGGGGTCTTCTTCCTGACACCTTCCTAACCATCTTCCAGTAACAACATTTTCAGCACGCGTTCAGGTGTCGCTCCGATTGCGATCCGCATGTGCTTCGACATGCTTCTCGTCTGAGACGGGGACTTGCAGGATCTCGATCACTGTTCCACTGCTGCTGCCTCTGCGATCTCTATCATAGATGTCCCATCCCACAGCAGAATACCTACCCATCTAAGGGGCCGGACTGAACAATTCCTGCACTCTAATCGCTTCGTGATGGATGCTATGGATGCTATGGATGCTATGGATGCTATGGATGCAATGGATGCAATGGATGCAATTCACCCTATTGATATTATGGATGCAATGGATGCAATTCACCCTATTGATATTATGAATGCAATGGATGCAATTCACCCTATTGATGCTATGGATGCAATGAAATTCCGGTGTGCCGTCGTTACGCGACGCGTCGAGTCGCGTCGCGATCACGCTATGCTGTATTAGGCATCACAGGCTGCGGCTCTAGCTGCTGCCAATATCCTCGCGGTGCCTGGCAGCCGTTGGCCCAGCCGCTGAGCAACGGAGTTAACTTGCCTATTGCTGTTCCTGTTCCCACGTTGTGCTTTCATGTTGATGTTTCCGTTGATGTCCATGTCCATGTCCATGTCCAAGTTGTTCTGTTTCCTGCGTTCGAGCGTTGTCTGACGCTTTCTTGCTTCTGTCAACCTCGCCAGCGATGCTGCGATGAAAAGATGACGAAAGCGGTGCCCCAATACCCGCGCCCTGTTCCCTCCATATCCGCAGACGAAGCTCCAATCTGTTCCACCACGGTCGTGTACGAGCGCTGGACTGATGAGGCTGAGAGGGAAGAGCGGGAAAGAGCGGCCAAGCGGGGACGGACGATCGAAGAGGCGGCTGCAAGCTATCTGAGAGGAGAGCCGCTCTTCATCTTGACAGCCTCGTTGCGGGGGCCCTTTGATGGCTGGAAAAATCCGTGGGCGAGGAAGCGGCAGAAACACGGCGATGGTGCTGAGATTGTGGCTGAGAAGGCAGGCGTAGAGTCTGCTCCGCGGAAGAGGATCGTGCCTGCCATCACTGCTGGTGGCGGTAGTGGCGGCGGCAGCAGCGAGGGTGGCGGCAGTGGCGGCGGCAGCGAGGGCGGCGGCAGTGGCGCGACTGAGCATTCTCCTCCAATGCCCGAGAGGCGCCTTGGAACCGACCGCGTTGTCCAGCGCCACAGCCAGAGCCAGAGCCAGAACCAGAACCAGAACCAGAACCAGAACCAGAACCAGAACCAGAACCAGAACCAGAACCAGAACCAGAACCAGAACCTCTCCACCGCGCAACAAAAAATCTACAACCCCTCTGCCAGCGCCCCGAGACCAGACTCTTCTGCCGAGAAGGTGGCAGATTGGCTACGCAAAACAGACGACCCAGCCCCTTCCACCGCCGGAAATGAGCAGAGTTCTCCAACGCCGGGAGCAAAGGAGGGACTGCACCTGCTGAGCGATTCAGAATACCAGTCCGCTGCAGCCTGGAGAAGCGGCGAGGCACCTGCTGGCCAGGCCGGCCTTGGACAGCCTTTCTCCTTTTTGGCTTCTTACCAATCGGCTGGATCAGAGGATGAAAGCCCGCGGCGGGCTGAGGCGGCAATCATCTCGTACAAGAGGAGGAGCGGGCAACGAGTCTCGTCATCGACTCATCAGCCCCAATTTGAATACCACAAGCCTCGGCGGAGACGAGTGAATGCGGATGAAGCAATGCCTGGTGCAAATGATAGGAGGGAGTCGTCTGATCATGCCAACAGGCCTCGAGATCCACGGTCGCTTCATCATCCAGATTCTGTGGCGGTGGTGGCCGCACAGGGCGAGCAGTCGAAGACGACCACTGCCGAGGGCCATTCTACCTCCAAACCAGCACTGTCCAACGAAGCTTCGAATGTTGTCCACTCTGCTCAAGTGGTGGCGTCAGCACCCAGACTCGCCATGCTGGCTTCTGACGTACACAGCACAGAGGAAATACTCCACTCGGCGCCTCTACTGACACCCAACGAGAATCACACCACATCTACATGCCATGCTGCAGAGCAGCAGTCCGCCTACACCTGTGACTCAGAGAAAGAAAACGAGCCGGCTGCGAAGGACCGTTCGGAATCCGGCCATCTCCCTGCACAGGTTGACGACGAGCCAACCAACTCGCTGGATCAGACGCCGGTAAGAGAGCTAGACAGCCCGGAAATGATGCTAACAGTCAAGCCAATCGATCTGGGCACAACCAAGAAGAAGCCACTCAATGAAAAGATTGCTGCATCGCCCACATCATCCCCCCGAGCAAACAGAGACGCGACGATGATGAGGCAGCGGGGGAAGAAGGTGAAGACAAACTCGGTCAAAACCAGTATGAAGGTCACTAAAGCGTCCACCACCACTGCCGCCACCACCACCACCACCAACACCAACAAAAACAACACCAAGGCAGACTCAGCCCCCTCGGCGTCCAAAAAATTGGCTTTTGTCGCCCATCTAGATGCCCTTTCGCACTCGCAGCGTTTGCTACACAGCCCTGGTAGAACACGAGTGGCGGCGGCTTCTGCTGCTGCTGCTGCTGCTGCTATCGCTGCGCTTGACAAAACCTCGAATCCGTCGCCTCCTAAAAGCATCCTAAAACGGATCTCAGCATCAGCATCAGCATCAGCATCAGCATCGGCATCGGCATCAGCATCAGCATCGGCATCGACATCAGCCAAACCAGATGCGCAGCCGGCCGCACACGCACTTGAAACCGGGGACCACCGCGGAGGAGGAGACGAGGGTGGCGACGACAGCTTCGATCTCGACCTCGCTATGGACGAGTTAGGCAGCTACCTAGGAACATGGGATCCTGAGGTCGAAGCCCAGAAATTGACACATTAGAGCACAGTCACGAGTTTATTGAGCTAGTCCCGTTCCGGGTTAAAGCACGGGGTAAAGGCGTAGTTAGGTAACTTACTTTTTGCTCGTTCGTCATTCGTTGGAATGAACGAAGCAGCAGACCCACGTTTTTGTTGGAGAATGCAGGTTCATTTGCGCTTGACCGAACGGACAGCCTATAGAGTCTACAGTATCCACGTGTCAAATAAGGCAGGCCTTCTAGCTCAATACCGACGGTTGCTTTGTTTTACTTTATTATTGTATTGATTGAAAAAGTGCTAGTTTGTTTTTTTCTTTTGTCCTCGCGGGGATAGATAGATGGTAAACGATATAAACGATGACTTTATATTCCAACACTTTACTACTCGCTCCGCCACAGACTGCATTGCATTTGGCTCTTGGTCAATCGCAGACTCAATGACCAGCCCCTCACTTGCTTCCTCTCGTCCGACCTCATGAGACCTCATGATTCAGCAATCGTGCTCGCATCAGCAGTGCTCGCACCACTGCTGCCGCCTTCTTGTCACTGTTCTTCGGCAATATGATCCCTCGTAATCACGTGACATCATTGGAGCGGTTCCGAGCTAGACGACAGTCGGTTCAGATGGAGGTATACGTCAGTGCCGTATCTGCGAGCAGAGCTTAGTTCGGGACTTGGGGGAAAGAGGCTGTATATACAGCAAAACAGGGAGAGCCTCCTTGTTCTTGACTTACCCTTCCATGCTGATCAGCTTCAGATCACCACCAAAATACCGTGCGTACAATCGGGATATCGGCAGGCCGTAGCCAAAACCAGCCATGGGTGCTTTGAAGTCGCTGGCGTCGAATCCCGGATCCAACTCTGGCGTCGTATCGACCGTGGTGTACATGTACGTCCACACCAGAGGGATGGCGCTTCGCGGGATGCCACCTCCTTCGTCGCTGATTTTGATCGTGATATCTTCCTTGCCTTCGGCCACAATCACTTTGGTCACGGGGAAGTCCTCTTTTTCCGCACCATGCGTCTCCACCACAGCTCGCAGCGAGTTTTTCAACGTCTCAAACAGCATGTGTGACAAATGCCCCGGCACGTACATGAACGTCAGATTTGGAGGGCAGATGAGCTGCACTTTGGGCGCATCAAACAGGCCATAGTGATCTTCGCACACGAATCTTGCGTTCTCAATTGCCTCTTCTGCCAGCTCCTTCACATTCGTCTTGGTACAGATGATGCCCACGTAGTGCGGGTGGCGGTGATTCGCTTGGTCGGTCAGCGCAATGTGTTGGCCAATCAGCATGCGGATGCCAATGCGAGACATGTAGAAGCGATCGAGGAAGGATTGTATCGACGAATCGATCTGCATGCGCTGCCTTTTCCGCTTGTACTCATTGATACCCTGCGCAACTGTCGTCACCACGGGGTCGTGGCGCCTCTTGATCTGCTCGAGAGTACGCGCAAATTGCTTGTTATAGGCGGCAAGCTCTGGAGGCCAGTCGCCACCGTCGCCCACGGCAGCAAAGTACCTTCTTCGGCCATTACTCCCAGCGTTCGACTGATCTTTCAAAGATGGGTTTTTGGTCGCTGGCGCCAGCTTGGTCGCCTTCGCCGAACCCAACAGCCGTTCTCTCGTCGTCTTGTCCAGATTTGGCCGAGGCAGAGATGTGATGTCATCAAAGGACTGAGTATACCAATCTCGGACCTTTTGGATTGGCCCCATCTCTGCCAGGCCATCCGGCAGCTTCTTCAGCTCCTCTACTCGGTGGGCAAGCCGGACTGGAAGCTCTTCAGAGAGAAACTGAGAGGCTCGGAAGATCGTTCCTTCACACAATCAGCATCAGGCATCGGCGGGAGAAGCAGCATACATACCGACACTTGGCTTCTCTCCAAACTGCACCATCTGGCGCAAGGAGACGCCTGTGGGTGGGAAGGTGGCATAGTGGCTGATGTTGCTGAGCAGCTTCTCAGATGGCTTCCATGACATGCTGGCACTGATTCAGGCCTTACGGCCTGGCTCAAGAGAGGACAACAATTTGGCTGGAGAGAACCCCAATGGTGCGGTATGGTATGGGGTATCGTGCAGAGCAGTGTCGTGTGATGATTTATGACTCGGGCAATCTCGAGCGCTGGCACTCCGTACTTCTCCCCACGTCCCCAAATCTTGGCCAATCGCGAAGCCGAGGTGGTGGGTCCGCGGAGGAGGGGGCTGTCCTCGGGCACCAGCCAAGGGGGCGGCAACGGGCCAATGCTGCCTGAGAAAAGGAACAGCTTCTTCGAAAGCGCTTTTAAGATATATACCAAGTTGAAATTTCACAAGATGCGAGTCCCTGGCTGGCGTGGTGCATGAAGGGGAAGAGGGAGAAGCACAGGGCACACAGGTGTGGGGGGGAATCCCTGACTGTACGTAGCTCCACTTCTCCGCGCCTGGCGATGCGATTATATACAGAGAGAAGCCTTGACCTGGATAGGGTTCAACCAAGACAGCACATACCTGTTGCTTGCTCTCTTGCGCTGTTTGTGATATCATTAACATGCATGGTAGGTTTGGTTATCTTCATTCCAGGACAGTCCTCCTCTTCCTAGGCACCATCCAAGCCAGGTTGTGCCTGTCTTCATAGGAGTCGCTGCACTCAAGAACAGGTGAGCAATCATTATAGGGAAGTTTTGGTTAATTGGTTTGAGGTGTTCCCTCTGTCTGCATCTTGGGTTGGGGGGGGAACAATGAGTGACTTACTATTATCTGTGATCGGACTGCTGTCACTGCCCTGGTGTCACTGATCAAGTACAATGTATACTATGGTATACTATGGCGCAGACACAGGTAAGGAAAGGCGAAGGCTGTCGCCAGGTAAAGTGAAGTGACCTGCCTCTGGATGCCTATGTACCTTCCTCTTTTGGGTCCTGCCATCCTCCTGCCTCTGTTTCCCGTCACCTACAGCAGCAGCCATACACCTCCTCCAAACTCCTAGTTCTCTTACCATCTTCCATCTTTTGTGTCCTGCCATCCTCCTGCCTCTGTTTGCTGTCACCTAGAGCAGCCATACATCTGTACCAAACTCCTGCTTCTCTCACCATCTTCCATCTTTTGTGCCCTGCCTTCACTCCATTCAGCATCTGAAGTGCAGCGTCAGTCATACAGCGTCAGTCATACAGCGTCAGTCATACAGCGTCAGTCATACAGCGTCAGTCATACAGGTCAACTTTCACCATGCCCTCAGCAGAGAAAGAGGAACAGGAAGGTCCAAGGAGAATGCTTCACAAGCGCCCTTCTCGTCTCCGCCGTCTGTCCTGGAAAGTCGTTGATGCCTATGACAATACCAACTGGCTTCATATCGCCTTCAAAGTCTTTGCTTACACCTACATTGCCCTCAACCTCTGGGTTGCATGGCAGATTCTTCCACTTGCTGGCCATTGGGACCCTCCTGTTCAGTCTGACAAAGTCCCCTTTGTCTATCAGGATCACTCAAAGTAAGCACCACTATACTGGCAGACCCTACTAACGGCAATAGTTACTTTGGATCCTTCAATGGAGTCGCTGAATGTGGCATTGAAGCAAATGATCTGTATGAGCCTGCGCAACACCACAAAAGTGGACAGGCTGATCACGGCGTATTCTGCGCCAACCGTAAATCTCTACTGAGAGCCATGTCAGAGGGTGGCAGAGTTGGCTTCGACGCTCCATACACTCCGAAAGGTATGCCCAGACTTCCTCAGAACGGCAGGGACTCACAGACGTAGACTGCTCTTACCGCTGGTATACGGTGGAAGAGATGTGCTTCATTCTTCATCGCTTTGATGCAATCGTGTTCGTTGGTGATTCTTTCCTGCAGAGTGTCTACAGCGGATTCAACATACTCCTGCGCCGTGATCTCGCTTCTGGGGCAATGAAGATGGATCTTGACAACTGCCGCTGCGACTTGCAGTTTATCAATCCAGATTGCAAGCGTGAGCTCGTCCATTCTAGCGAAGACGCGGGTGGATTCTGGTGCAAGCCCAAGCCTCACGCGCTTCTCGCCCTGCACACTTTCCCGGCACCAGCAGATACTATCACCAAATTCAAGAAACTGGTTCCGTATGCGCCACGCTCTCGGTACCAGCCCATCGCCATCATTCATTCTATTTCTCCTTCGACCATGCCACACGACGTGGCCAGCCAGTCGCTCGTCGAGTTTTTGAACCTTGCCGACCAGTCGAAGAGAAAGACTCCGATGCTTTGGATCGGGCCAATTGCGCCCGGGCACATTGACATTAAGAACCGCAAGGGCAATCAGGAGATCTGGGATTTTGATACTAACATGGCCAAGGTTGCAAGTCAGAACGATATTGACGTGCTGCACATGTGGAATCTGACCGTACAGGCAACCAGTCACGACGGTCTTCACTTTGGAGAGAAAGTGGCCATTACCCAGGCGATGATGGTTATCAACTGGCTGAGCCGGTTGCCTTCGAGCTGAGGAGATCAAAGTCGGAGAGAGGCCAGGCATGTACAGGGCCGGAGAGAGGCCAGGCGTGTACAAGGTCAAACAAATCACATGTTGACACCCAACCATGTTATTTCTGAGCTACCGCAGCCATGCCTTCATTCTCGTAAGCTGGCAGGCAGGGCCATAAAGCTGGCTTCGAGAAGGAAGATCGAGAGAGCATTTCACAATATTCTGCTCTGGGTCTCGCATCAATGTAAAACGCTCCATATCACAAGTGCAGGAGCCCAAAATACTACAACTTTCCTCAGAACAAGACTTCGCCACTCCCTTCCATGTCACCGCCCCACAACTGGGCCACCTTCCTTCCCCTAGCCTTGTCTCGCTTTCTTCGCGCCTTTTCCGCCTCCTCGACATGGGCAATGACCTGCTCGACATTCCCCTCCTCATAGCCCGGCGGGGTATCGTCGTCCTTGTCCAGGTCGACCTCGCCAATCAACAGCACATTCTCACCCCGCACCAGGTAGGTGCCACGCGGGACATCACAGTACAGTCTCTTCACCGACCCGTCCGGCTGCGGCACACTGGCAAACGAGCGCTCCTGCGTGTCTGCCAGGACAAGATTAGCAAACTGGTCCCAGGTGCGCAGCACGCCGAGCAGGCGGCGGCCGTCGCGCAGCACGAGCAGCAGTTTCTTATCCGTCAGGTCGAGAAGTTGAGCGGCCGTCGTGAACATTTGCGGTGGCAGTTGCGGGGCACCTTGTGGGGCGCCCGAGAAGGCTCCTGCTGCTGATTGTTGTCCCACACCGCCACTGCCATTCTGATGGGTCCCGGAGCGAGAATCGTGGATAGAGAGACGTTCCATTGTTGCTGCTGTAGTTGTCGTTGTCGTGTCTGTTGCCGACTTTCGACTTTTCTTTCCGTTTCTTTAGCTATCGATAAGGTTGAATAGGTATGTGTAGTTTGGAGGTCATTTCGACCTTTTTATTCGAGGCTTATAACGGGATTCTCTGAGAGAATAGCGCAGGCAAGCACGATCAATTGTGTTTCATAAGCTTGGACTTTTGGAATTGGCAACGAGTAATTTTCGTGCCAAGCCATCAACATTCTGTTTCGGATTAGGGTGATGCCGTCCTATGCACACCCCCAAGGCCACCCGCCTCTGGCCAGCCGTCCGGGCCGCAGCCCAGGTTGGATCCACTGTCTGCTGGAGGGTGAATGCTCCTAGAGGCTCTATGCTAGTTCTAGTAGACAGGTAATGAAAAAGCGGTAGCGGCATCGCCTCAAACTGCTCGTCACGGCAGGTGCTGCGTTGGCACCAACTTTATCTGCGCATTCCGTGGCTCGTAGCTTCTTATCGTCCACTGCCGCTCTCCCGTGTGTCCACACGCTAGATCCTCTAGTTTTTGTGATCGTACATTCTTGTTCTGCCTTGCACTCCTCTGTTTTCAAGCTAGGTCATACCATCCTACCCCATCCACACCTCGGCTGCCAAGACGCAGAAATTTATACAGAGGAACTGTATATACTACTACTCCGTATATGCGTGTCGAACTCGCTCATTCGATCTTTACGGTCGTCTGTCTGCTCAAGCCTTGTTTAGGGCCCCCGCCCTCACCCCAGTTGATTGAGCCGGAATGCTCGAGCCGATGAGGTACTTTGGCTCTGGCTGACAAAAATCCTGGCAGGTATTCCACTCATTAATTACATAATTATTACATGTGCCATGTTTGGACATAGAGGTCACCTATTATTGGAGAATAGTGATCCCATATCAGAGACGAATCATTCGGCCATAAGGTACTCGGGTCCAGGGATGTAAAGTTATTGGAGCTCGTGCTATTCGAGTGCTTTCGTCCATTCGAAAGTTAGCTGCGCTAAGAAGCTGCTGTTCTAGTCTCTACTAACCCGCAGCGGTACACTTTAGCGTTAAAGTTTAGCGCTACAGGATATACCAGAGTATGGTTCCGAGGGACTGAATATTTGATACGGAATATATTTTGGTATGGGACCAAATTGATAGTGAAGTTGCTCTGATTCTCTCTCGAGCGAGGAGCTCGAGGGCAGTATATATAACTATATGAGAGAGTGTCTATAGGGGTTTCCCTGGGTTTCTCTGTTCTTCTGTCCCTCACCATATTTTTGCCACAAAAACAGCTGGATTTGACCCAGCTCTGATTTCGCATTAGCTGATCATTAATCTATAGCCTTTGTAATAGCTAAAACTAGCTGATTTACTCATATATTCGCTGTTACTGACAACCCCTTCTGATCACCTGCTGATCACGTGTCTTAATACAGACTGTCAAGACTCGGATAATATATTATGTGATCTGACTAGTGTCTTAGCATATTTCGGGAAATGCTCGTTACTGGGGGTAAATTATGTTCTATACAGACAAGCAGAGAGGATAAATTTACCTGGAATGAGGATTAGATGCTATAATTAGTGAGTACCAACAGAGAGCTGGGTTAACACAGCTGTTTTTGTGGCAAAAATACGGTGAGGGACAGTTGCGCAATTGTCAATTGCACGAAAAACAATGCGTGGTCCGTTCTCACTAATGGGCCACCATACTCTCGGCGTAGGTAGCGCCCAGACGCTAACGCTGGGGGCCTAAGCACTTCTTCCTGTAGACCTCTCTCGCACACCAGGCGAGGCATCCACTTAAAGCAGCACTCTTTACGATATGACCCTGTAACATGGTGCCGGTTACAAGCATAAATATTACAAGTTCCAAGATGTGCCCCAGGATTTGGGAGTACTCTCAGTCTTTTTGGGCGATCCCCAAGTGACTTGTGGAACTTGGTCATGACAGAACCCTCCTATCCACGCCGAGGAAACACCTAAATATAGGACAATCAAGGGTCCTATCCCCTTATAGATCCCTCTCTTGGTTTCTCCTCCAGCTCATATCTAGGCAGTCGAGCTCCCTAGGAGAGTGGGAGTCTTGATTATATCTTGACTTCACTGTTGTTTGGCCTGGACAGTCAGTAGGCTCGAGAGCCCTATAACTCCAAAAGGCAGGGAATCTTGCCCCTCTTCTCGGGCCAAGATTCAGGCGTCCCTCCCCATATATATACGCGTGTCATTCACGACAACTGTATCTAAGTTGTGTCGGTGGGGATGAAAGAGCCGACCAGCCCTGCTGTGTGCATTCAAGGTCTCCTGTTTGGTGTCTCTCTATCCACAGTAGCTATATGTTTAGGTATTAACAGGGCATGTTCTCAGTTTGTATGTAATTTCGTAGTGGTTCGTGTCGGTGGCTGTTTCGTCGCTATATGGTGGACGATTATATAGCGTTTGGTGCGCCGGAATTCTAGGTTTCCGGGAGATGACAGCGTCGCGCGATATCCTAGGCTTAAGGCGCATCAATAGAGAGCGTCCGGCTCGTAGAACAACTTGATCGTGTTCAATACTTGATTATCGTATGCGCGGGCGGAGCATAGGGATCCAAAATTCTTCAGCGAGTCGTCTCCAGGGAGCCAGGCAGGGTATCATGAATGGTACACACCGACGCCAAGGCTTGCCAGAGAAAGCAGTGGCAACATTGAGACCGCTGACGACCAGTACCGTATGGCAAAAGCGAGGCCTCAGTCACCCGGTTGTTTGATTCTTTAGTGGGACAACAACCTGACAGATAATAAAGCCTAAGAAGTTTGGCAACACTCGTTAGACAAAGCGTGACTCGGAGAATGCCGCGAGAGGGCTGAGGATCATGCGCCAAGAGATCTGGTGAATGACTCGGATAAAAGTTGCCGGGGTTTTTGGGGTGGGGATACAAGATGAGAAGATAGACAGCACAGTAGTGTAGGCAGAGGACCGATCTACCACATTTTGCACTTTTTACGCGAGTCCAATTCTCAGTTTATGACTACAATATCATCTTGGTGAGTGGTAAAGAGAGGAATGAGATTGAGATTACAGTTGGCTACTTCCAAGTCTTTATCTCGTTCCAGTCAAGTGACGACAGAGTCCATTCAGCGAGAGCGTGATAGAGCGTTGAGGAAGCAAGAGATGAGCTCGGGTGACAAGATCCAGAAGGATGAACAGGAGCTGCTCAAAGCGCGGATAAGATCAGCCTCGTTCATTTATAAGCCAATCTGCATTCTACCATCCTAGTACACCGGTCAACGGCGGAGCATGTTGCAGGAGTCCAGTACGGATGCGGTACAGTCAGTCCATGGCCTTCATAAATGCTGACTGCCAAGTACATATTCCAACCCATTCCATTTCTTACCTCCTTCTGCTGCGAAATCACAGACCCGTACCGATTCACTTGTCATTTTCTGTCCACAGGAGATATGCAGTTCAGGCGCAAGTCGAATGATTAGTTCTTAGTCATACAGCTGTCAGTCAGTAATCTTCCACCCGCGATCGGGTAATTGACCACGGAAAATTTAAACTCTACCAATAATATTTGCGGTGCCAAACCAGTCACTTCGGCCTGCATGCTGTGTTGGCAGCACCTAACACGCTGGATTTGCGCATTCGTGCAACCGGTAGGCAATCAACTCCTCATGTACCCGGGAGCTTGTTGGTCTCCGGTTGGATAAAGGTGAGGCAGTTGATATCTCCGGGAGCGGGTGGCTGTGGTTTTGAGTTTGATGCCGGAATAATAGGCGCGCGGAGCGCAAGTTGACCTTGGTGATATTTTGTCCATTCAAGCAGTCGGTTGAAGAATCAGACAATAGGTAGGATATCGCGCGAGTGGCTGGCTGGTGGTGATTTCTTCAAATCGCTAGAATTGGTTTGGCTGGCCGTCAGTCTGGCGGAACCCCGCACTTGGTCCGTATTGGACTTGGAGTTCGCTTTCGCTGGGCTATACCAATCCATTCTGAGAGACTGTGAGTTCTTGAGAAAATTACGCAATGCTAGCTGTCTTGTTCTCATCGACAGTTGCCAGGTGTGACCGTCTACCAAGTCCGTCGAAGCGGCCGCCGACAGACGGGCGTGGCGAGCGCGATTCAACAATAACCTGACGAGATTGACGAGATTGTCCAGCCGTGCATCCATATGTTGACGAGACCGCCCAGTCCTGAAGCACGATCGCCCAGCCCAATATCGGTGTGGTCTGAGGACGATGCGGATGCAAGTTCTATGGCCTCTAGTAGCCCATCGGACGTCGTGCCAGCATTAACGCGAGGCAACTCAATCGTGTCGTCGACCAGCTCGGCTCAAACAAGCATGGCGAGCAGCGTCATAGGAGAGGGATTCGTGTTGGAGTCGCATGACGACGTCTTGACGGTGCCAGACCGATACCAGATCGATGCAGATCTGGTCTGTCCATTCCAGATTCTCGACTGCGAGAGGGTGTTTGCCGATATCAGACACTTCAAGGTGCACGTGTTTTCACACTTCAAAGGCCATGAGCTGCCGACCTCTGCGTCATGTTTCCTGTGCGACCGCAAGTTCGCCAATGGGCCGGAGGACGATGCTGCACAGGCGTGGAATGCGGTGTTGTCACACCTAGCCCACGATCACTATCGACGAGGTCAGCGGTTGGCGACGGTTCGAACCGACTTTGAACTGATGAGGTGGATGTATGTCAGAAGATTGATTAGCGATCATCAATTCAAGAGACTGCAATTGGTGCCCGTGCCTATACTGTTGCCGGGCGTGGGAGGCCGAGCTGATGAAATTGTCAATGCTCCAAGAGCGCGCCATGCCCCACCGGCGCATCCACCAGAGAGACTGCTGGCTCCCATGAGGCTGTCTGTGGGACGGCACAGCGAGGCGTTCACGATGAATGCGGGGAGAAGAGCGGACAGGAGGCAACGAGATTCGACGAGAAACACGATCATAAGGAGAAGCTTGATGTGATCGTGGCGGCACCAGTGACGAATTTCCTTTGTTGTTTGCGGGAGCGAATACGCACTGTACCAGATTGAGGCGTAGGGGGGAAAAGCGGTGTGCATCTGTTTGACAGCGTGCCCATACTCAGTCGCTTGGTGGCCTGGGCGGTCTGGCTTGTAAGGTGTGGTTGCAAGACGCTTCCACAACATTGACCTATGGGGCCGCATTCGAAGACAATAAAATTGAATTGACTTACATTATGATGGTGGATTGAAGTAGAAGGTCGGAAAGGAAAGCCAGTAGTGGAACTACAGAATGACTGGAGGTGGAAGTAGGCTTCTCTGCATGCCGATCTTGGTGGAGAAGGATCAACTTACATATGTGCAGGCTGCAGATGTGCGAATGAAGAGGACCCGCCCCTTTCCAAGTTTCCGAGACTTTCACTTGTAGTCTGCTGACCGACCAGGCGGCCGGGCCGTTGCCTTGTCGGGTCGCACACAATTGTACGTATTGGGTAACATTCGGTCGCCTCTCGGACCGGCTGTGAGTATAATTAGTTGGCGTGCGTATGACTGGATTGGTGAAGTTGCATCTTCTGCCAAAACTACAAAGTATCTTCAGCATGATAGAAGGGATGACAGGATGCAAAAGATGGAAAGGGGAGAAGGTGAGAAGGTGAGAAGGTGAGAAGGTGAGAAGGTGAGAAGATGAGGAGATGAGAAGATGAGAAGATGAGCCGAAGACGCGACATCCACCAAGGGGTCGTGTGTGGCGACAGACAGTCTCTCGCCTCTTGAGCCGCGTTTACAGCCAATCATGTGTTAGGAGTTTGGGTGGGTCTTAGTATGTCCAAAACAAGACTAGCGTTTGTTTACATATGAGCCTGGTGGGAACAACAAAAGCTATGCGACGGCGACGGCGAATTGCATCCTGTACGCTGCAGACCGGGAACTTTTTGGCATCAGACGACAAGGCAGCAGCAACAACAGCATGTCCGTTGGGGAGATCTTCGCCGACGCGCAGCGGTCTAACGTTGGCCACAAGACGCTGGCCAAGCGCCTCCGCCGGCTCGAGAACAAGGCGGGCTTTGAGGGCCAGATCAAACAAAGCATCAGTCGTCTGCTAGAGGTCAGCAAGTCTGAAGTCGCTGGCCAGCGCGTTGTCAAGTTCGTCACCGTCTACTTCCAGGATGCCGATGGCTCGGATGCGACGACGACGGCGGTGCTGCTCAATCTGCTGCCGTACACGTGCGCCAAGGACAGGACAGTGCGGTACCGAGCAACGCAACTGGTGGCGCAGATTCTGGCTGTACTCAGCGCGATTGACGACGACTTGTACCGCATGATACGGCATGAGCTAATCAAACGACTGTACGACAAGGTGCCGGCCACTCGGCTAGAGGCGGCTGGCGCGCTGGGCCGGATCGTGGAGAACGAGCTGGACTCGGACCAGGAGGGGCACGACTCGGACGAAGAAGCGGCACCAACGCTGCTGGACAAGCTGCTTGACGTGCTTCAGAACGACAGCAACGCGGATGTGCGGAGGAAACTGCTATTGAACCTGCCCATCACGCCCAACACGTTGCCTTATCTACTTGAGCGGGCACGAGACAAGGATGCAGCTACGAGGCGTGCGCTTTACTCGCGCCTGCTGCCAAAATTGGGGGACTTCCGACACCTGTCTGTGTCGATGCGGGAGAAGCTGCTTCGGTGGGGTCTGCGCGATCGCGACGAGCAGGTTCGCAAAGCGACAGCGCGTCTATTCAGCGAGCGGTGGATTGAGGACTGTGCAAGCACCAAGGCACAAGCATCGGACGCGTCGACCGTGGACGACAAACTCAAAATTCACGACGCGAGCATACCGGCTCTGCTGGAATTGCTCGAGAGGATTGACATTATGAACTCTGGCGCAGAGAATGGAGTGGGCACCGATGCTATGAGAGAGTTTTGGAAAGCGCGGCCAGACTATGTTGACGCGGTCGCGTTCGAAGACGACTTCTGGGACAAGCTTTCGCCCGAATCGGCCTTTATGGCGCGCACATTCATCACCTTTGTCTGTCAATCTGACGCTGACCAGAGGGCGCGGGAGGAAGACCGGATTCCAGAAGTGACACGCATCGGATTCTACATGCAGAAACACCTCAACACTCTCCTCGATTCACTACGGGCGAGTAATGAAGGCGGCAGCGGCGGCAGCGGCGGCAGCGGCGGTGGTGGTGGCGGCGCCGGCGGCAGCGGCAGCAACGAAGAAGAAGAAGACAACGCAGAGCAAGAATTCATTGTCGAGCAGCTGCTGCACATTGCCCACCAGCTGGACTATACCGACGAGATTGGCCGGCGGAAGATGTTCACCCTGCTCCGCGAGGCCATCTCTACGGCCGACCTGCCTGAAGAAATCACGCGACTGGCCGTCGAAGGTCTGCGGCTAGTGTGCAACCCCAACGCCGCCGGCGAGCGGGAATTCACGTCAGTGATACTCGAAGCCATCGCTGAAGTGCATGACACCATCCTCCCACCGCCTCCCAGTGACGAAGGAAGCCAAGCCGGCGGCGACAATGACGACGACGACGTGGACGAAGATAGCTTCGTGTCGGCTCGGAGCGAAGTTTCAGACAAAGCACACCCGACAACGACACTGGCCAAGTCAAAGCGAAGGGATGGTCCACCAGCACGGCCGGCTGAGGTATCAGCAGCAGCAGCAGCAGCAGCAGCAGCAGCAGCAGAAGAAGAAGAAGAGCAGAAAGCGGTCAAGACAATCATGGTGAATCTGAAGTGCCTGCACATCGCACAGTGTATGTTGGAGAACATACGCGGCAGCCTGCAGGGCAACGTGCACCTGGAGTCGATGCTGAGCAACCTGGTCATCCCGGCGATCCGCAGCTACGAGATCCCGGTGCGCGAGCGCGGCGTCCTCTGCCTTGGCCTGTGCTGCCTGCTTGAGCCCAAACTGGCGGTCGAAAACACGCCGCTGTTTGTGCACTGCATCAACCGCGAGCGTGGCGGCGACCTGCAACTGACCGCCCTGCAGATCCTCTGCGACATTCTGCTGGCTCATCAGCATCAGCATCAGCATCATAATCAGCACGCGCGCAAGGAGCAACTGCAACAGTCTCAGTCGCCACAGTCGCCGCCGTCGGGCGAGCAAGGAGGAAGACTAGGAACAGCAGGAGCAGCAGGAGATGTCGATCTCAGCCCTTTCGTTCGCGCATTGCAGATGGACGATGAAGATGTGCAGAAAGTGGCTACCGAGTCTCTAGCCAAGCTGATGCTGTGCGGTTTCTACGCCGGCAACGAGGCCGCCTTCGACGATGCCCTCCTCCACGCCACGCAATCCATGGCCAAGGGGTGGGAATTGCTGGGCAAAGCGCGTGCGGCTGTGCAGACTGACAGAGAGAAGGAGAAGGGAGGCCTCGGCAGCGATTGATTGGTTGGTTGGTTGATTGGTTGACTGGCTGGTTGACTGGCTGGTTGATTGGCTGGTTGATTGGTTGACGGATTAATAATAGATTAATCATCATTACGACGTTTTACAGAATGCCCTGCTTCTGCAAGTCACGGTATATGCGCTCGGGCATGACATTGCCCTCGCCATCTTCCATCTGCACGACAGAGTCTTCCTTGTGCTCGCGTTCGCGCTTGTCCTTTTTCAGCTTGTCCCACAGCGCGAGCGCCTCGTTGATGCCGATGATCTCGCGGAACAGGTTGACGCCGCCGGCGCCGCCGGTGTTGGTGATGCCGAGGCACTTGAGGCCGTAGATGTGCCGGGCTTCGGAAAAGTGCTTGTCGAAGGCGCGGCGGCCCATGTACACAAAGTTGCCGCAGATCTCGCAGGGAAACTCAATGCCCAGGCCGTGCAGCTTGTACAGCCAGTAGGGAATCGGCTTGCCGTCCCAGGCCAGCGGCAGCTTGAGCGGGTTGTAGATCTTTTCGTCGCCGTCCGAGTCGGAGCCCGACCCGTCGTCGTCGCCACCGTCGCGGTCGGCGTATGATGAAGCCAGCGCCGCGTCGTCTTCGGCGAACAGAGCGTCGAGTTCGGCCTGCCGCTCGCGTTCCGTCATGCCCGCCCTCCGCTCCACGTTGACCCGTGTATTGGACCGTTCGTTGGATAGACGGTCGGCCATGGCACGGATTCGGTGCTCGTGCAACGCCACGATGCGCTCTTTGAAATTGGACGTCGATGCCGCCGCGGAAGCGGAGCCGTTGGCCGCGCTGTTTGGCTGCTGAAGCGACCTTTCTTTTGCCTCAGCGTTACGGATATGCTTCTTGCCGCTGAGGTGGCCTTTGTACACGTTTACATTGTTGAACTCCTTTTCGCACGCCGCACACCACGTCCCGGAGCCTGAGCCGGAGCCGGAGCCAGAGCCAGAGCCAGAGCCAGAGCCAGAGCCAGAGCCAGAGCCGGCGGTCTGGGAGCCGGCAGGAGCGGCATCGACCATTTTTGGCCAGCCGGGCACCTCACCCTTTTCCCACGCCGCATCGAATTCACGGTCGACGCGGAGAAAGTACTTGGCCAGGTCGTCCAGCGGACATGTGCGGCGAATAAAGCCTTCAAGGTAGGCGTCCAGCTCGGCCACGTAGTTGAAGTACTTGTCGGTGACTTTGCCGGCCCGCTTGATGGGCATGCGTGGAGCGTCAAAGGCGTCCAAGTTGTCGAGGTATTGGATGTACGTTAGGCGCTTGACGCCCGGCAGATTGAGATAAGTCTCGTGCAGCGACGTCAGGTCCAAGAAGCGGCCGTTGCCCTCTTCGCCCGTAAACATGTTGTCCACTTCCGACACGATCGCCACGCCCTCATCGGGCCGGCGTCTCTTGTACGCGCGTTCCAGGTTGTCGACCGGCTCGTTTGGATACTGCCGGTGGTGCTCCTTGACCTTCTCCAGCTCTTTGTAGAACTGCTCGTACTGGTCGCCGGTCGACAGACTCTGCACCTCGCGCATGCGCGCGCCATCGGCATCTTTATACAGCTCGAGCAGGCGCCGTGATTGGTCTTGAATGCGAGTGAGGAAGTTGCTGATCTGGTGGTCGCGGTTGAGTCTGTCCTTGATCTGTTGCAGGTTAGCAGGAGCAGGAGCAGGAGCAGGAGAGAGAGGCGCCAAGGTGGCGTGCGGTTGAGGAAACGCACATTTTTGGGCTCTTCGGCCACGCGTTCGGCAATTGCTTGCTCCAGCCGTTCCAGGTCTTCGTGGAGGAAGCGCTGGTCTTCTACAGGCATGGTGGCGGCTGTAGACAAGGTCAGACAGGTAGGCGTGCGCAGCGAGAAGATCCGCTGGCTAAGAAATTCAAGTGCTGGTGGATGCCTTGTTGCCTCGTTGCCTATTGCCAAGCATCACGTGATCGGCAACGCGGTTGCCTCGCTTGCATCTATCTCATTGGGCGGGAGCGCGCCAAGAACGTGGTCGTAGTAGCGAGTAGCGTCCGCTCCTGAACTTTGGAATCCATCATGTCACGGAGGAAGGAACGACGAGACACGACAGTTGGGCTTGGCGGTAGCCTACCTTGCTCATAGCTTCTTCAATTACTTCATCATCAGTTTTCTCTCATCTGCTTGTCTGTATTTCGTAGCTTCTTCATCACCAATCAATCACTTTATCGATTTCTCTCATCTGCTTGTTGTCTGTAGTTCGTAGCTTCTTCACCACCAATCAATCACTTTATCAGTTTCTCTCATCTGCTCGTCTGTAGTTCGTAGCTTCTTCATCACCAATCAATCACTTCCTCAGTTTTATCTCACCTCCTCGTCCGTAGCTCATAGCTTGTTCAATCACTTCATCAGTTTTCTATCATCTGCTCGTTCTTCTGGCCGCCGGCTCTAGCGTGGCATCGCTCGATAGAGCAGCGATGGGATGATATAATGATGATGGAAGCTACGAGCTGCGAATGAGCAGATAACAGGCTCCCGCCAAGCGTAACGTGCTGGGCCGACGTACGGAATTCATCACTTCACGATCAGACTATCAGATGCCGTCGCGGCAAGCAGCATCATGGCTCAAGCGAGCGGTAAAACCTGGGCATTTGAACGAGAGATGGAAGAGAGTGGACAAGAGATGGAAGAGAGTGGACAAGAGATAGAAGAGGGTGAAAGGAAAGCTTGCAAGCTCCAGAGGCCTGGATGAGGAAATTTTCGAGACATGGGCGGTGAGTATTGGCGTCAGGTACCGGCCAGGCTCCAGAATCCAATACAGGATGCCGCGCAAACGTGCAACATGCTTTGCTGTTCAGCAGAAAAAGTGGTATACTTTCTTCCATGCCGGCCAGGTTGCTTGCTCCGCACGCTCCTCGGCCAGAATAGCAGCCAAATCCATCTCCCGTCGACCGCTGGTGATGTCAATGTCCTTGATTTTCTTGAATTTTGTCTTTTTGATGATCTTGAAGCCCAGGAAGCATACAAAGATGATGGGGAAGGAGAGGTAGGCCTCGAACCAGCTCTCGACGCGCGCACCAGCCGTCATGGACGCATATCCGACGGGTGCGAACCCCACCCAAAAGGTGACAATCAAAATAAGGACGTTGAAGGCCAGTCCGATCCAGGAGCCGATAAGGCCGGGCTGAGATTTGAATGGGAGTTCATCCAGGGTATGGCCGTGGTATTTCCACGCAGCCCTGAATCGAATGTGGCAGGCATTGATCGATGCCCAGGTGAAGATGGAGCTCAGGCCGGAGATGGCCAACATCCAATTGAAGGCTTGCGTTCTCGTGTCGGTGCCCGCGGCACAGATGAAGCACAAGAGGCCGAGGGCGGAAGCAAGGATGATGGACACCAGCGGCCGACCGGCATTGTCGATGTAGCCAAGAATCTTGGGAGCTTGGCCACGATCGGCAAGAGCAGCCATTGTTCGGGAGGAGCCGTAGATGGAGGAATTGCCGACACTCAAGACGGAGATGAGGATGACAGCGTTCATGATGGAGGGAACACCCTTGATTTTGGCGTTGTTGACGGCAATGACAAAGGGAGACGCTTTTGCATCGCTGCTGCTGGTGCCATTGAGGAGATGTGCGTCGTCATACGGCACAATGCAGCCGACAATGGTCAAACTGACCATGTAGAACTAGGCATGTCAGCAGGGAGGACATGACGAGTGCCCATGTTTTCTTCACTCACCAGACAAATACGCCAGAATACTTGCTTGACAGCGGTGGGCAAAGTCTTGCGAGGGTTCTCCGTCTCGGCAGCTGTCAAGCCCACCAGTTCCGTGCCGCCGAAGGAGAAGGCGGCCGTTGTAAAGACCGAGCAGAGACCCTTGAATCCGTGGTTGAAGGCGCCTGGGTCGTACCAGTAATGGGCGCCCAGATAGCCTTGGGGTGAGTCTGGAATACCGCCTGCTGCGATGATTATGCCGAGGATGCAGAAACCGATGACCTAAAACACCGTCAACACCGTCAGAGAGAGAGAGAGAGAGAGAGAGAAGTTTGAGCAAGAAAGAATGGCATACCGCTATCACTTTGATGATGGAGAAGACGAATTCGGCTTCGCCATAGCCCTTGACACCGAAAAAGTTGATGAGGACCACGGCGACCCAGAAAATGATGACCCACGCGGCTGGGTTAACATCTGCAGCACCCGGCCAGAAAGAAAGAGTGATCGAGGCCGCAGTCAGCTCAAGAGGCAGAGTGACAAGCCAGTTCAAGGCATAGCTGTGTGTGTGTGTGTGTGGTTAGCCAAGTTGATCATGCGCCCATACATTCTACTTACTTCCAGCCCATGGCAAAACCCCATGCGGGATCGATGAAACGGGTAGAGTAGACAGAGAAGGCTCCGGCGATGGGGAACAAAACCGCCAGTTCACCAAGGGCATGAACTGTGCAATACAGCATGATGCCGATCAAGCCAAAGGCTATCACCAGGGAAGCTGGCCCGCCGGTTGCAAGGGCCGAACCAGAACCAACAAAAAGACCGGTTCCTACGCGATCCGTCAGTCTCGCTCACCAGAACAGCATATACAGAGATATATATATATATATATATCGAGCGCGCGCACCAATTGAGCCTCCAATGGCAATCATCTGCAAATGCCGGCCCTTCAGCTTCATGGCCAGAGCAGGCTCGGCTGGCGGCTGGTCCTCGAGGGGACGACCCTCCTCATCCGTGGCCTCCGTCACCACTCGCGCATTTGGATTCCTTTTGAAGCTGTGGGGTGTGAAGGCTGCGAAGAAGCCATCATGGGCTGGTGTAATGGAGCCACGACGGATTTGCTCTTCTTTGTCAAAGACTGACGATCTCTTCTCGTTGTAGGTTGGAGGCTCAGTCACGCCGTCCTGCACCCCCTTTTCCACATCATTCGGCACGGTCGATTCGGTAGCCATGGTGGATGAGTCAAGACCACACACAACTGAATAGAAAAGAAGACAAGAAAAAAACTGCTAGCTCCGAGAGAACGGGTGAACTAGCTAGCTAGCTCTGTGGGCCTTGCTTGGCTACATATCAGTCAAACCCAAGACAGATATGCCGACTTCGCCCCAGCTTCATCGCTGATTCGTGACAGATAGGGAGGCAAGCAAACTGTGTGGGGAACTACACTCAACAGCGATCAGTGGTCATGTCGCTCGGCAGGCCGCTCCACGAAAGTACGTGGGCGATCTGCATTCCCAGCATTGCTTGTACTGTACTACTGTATGTATCAGTAGACCAGACTGTAAGCGGTATCACGCGGTGGCCAGGCTTGCAAAAATTCGGGGTAAAATCGCGCTCAGTGGTAAGCGGCATTTGTGCAAATTCGGAGTCGAGCTGTATACGTGATAATGGAATCCAACGATCAAATCTTAGCCAATGCTTGTCCCTCATTCGTCAGGCCGTGGTTGGTCATCTACCGGACATCAGGGACATGAGCATGATAAGCTTGATTTGGGACCCCTCTTCATCCTGAGCGGTGGTTGGACGGTTGCCAGGACGGCCAATGTCTTGAATCTTCGAGCTACCATTCCGAGGGGACTGATGGGGCCAGCTGGTTGATCATTGCCACTTACAGAGGGTGGAGGCCCGCACACTAAGCCCCACAAACAAGCGGGCTGCTGGTTGCAGACTCATGGATCGACAGTTGTCATGTCGTCGAACTATCAGCTGTGGTTGCGTCGGCGGTGGGGTCTGATAACAGCAAACCCTGCTTTGCTCTACCATTGTACTCGTCATCAGCAAGCCCGCTGTGTGGAAATGTGTAGCCCCTACAGCCTTGGCAGCCTTGGCAGCCGACTTGCCCGAAGTCACGTGCCATGCCCGTGCCCCGCCCGAGCCCTGCCTGCAGTCACGTGTCCCGCCGCCGTCACGTGCCAGGCCAAGAGCCGCCCCGCCGGAGACGTCGGCAAAAGCCTTCTGCGTCGACGTCTCGCCATCGCCGACATCGAGTCTCTGGTCATGATCTAGAACGGCGTGGACTCGCGCCTGCGCGAGACCGACCAAGATGGATCCCTCCACCAGCCAAGCCGGCGTCTCGGCCGCGCCCGCGGCAGCCAGCTTCATTCCCTCAGGCACCTACCTCGTCAACATGAGGACGACGGCGGCCAACCTCACCTCGGCCTATCTCCGGACACCCGCCAACATCGACTGGACCCGCATTCCCATCCAGCTCTTCCACCAGATCGATCCTGCCGTCCTGCTGGCCTTCCCCCGCAAGATCTTGCAGGCAACCGGCCTTGTTGAAGACCTTGGACATGCCGTGGCTGATGAGGCCGGCCACGGGGCTGGTGACGCAGTCGCACAGGCCGCAGCCGCGGCAGCAGCAGCAGCGGCAGCAGCGGCAGACGCGGCGGTAGACGCGGCGACAAACACAGCGGCAGACACAGCGCCCGGCTGGACCGGCGTCTTCACCGAAGCCCTGCAGGCCAGCGGCTTCAAGAGCTACCTGGGCATGCTGCAGTACTTGACGTCAAGATGGGCATTTACTTGCTTTGCCATGGCCCTCATCCTCAACCGGATCAGCGTGTACGGCGCGTCCAGGCGGAGGATCGTGCTCCGGTGGACCCAGAGACTGGCGCTAAGGATGATCCCCATGCTTCTCTTGCTTCCACAGATCTATCGGCTGCTGTGTGGAATCCGCTGCCAGACCTCGCCCCACTACTCGCTGTACCGCCACGGCGACAATGACAGGTATAGTCCGCTCGACTGGTCTACCGACGGCGGCCTGCTGTATCGCGTGTCCTCGGCCGTCTTGTACGCGTCGACGGATGAGCAGGCTTGTGCGGCCGTGGGCATGAGTCGCCGTGGCCGCGATGTGCCACCTTTGTACGGCTCCTTTGCACTGCTCTGGCCCTCTTTCCTGAGCTTGAGTGTCGCGCATCTGGCCGAGAGTCTGTCATGCTCACTGCAGCAGCAGCCGCTCATGACCGAGGTGGGAATGTCCATCTTTGAGCATTCTCTGGCCTTTGCCGAGGCCGAGACCATGATCACAACGACATTGGTAGCACTCGCCAGCAAGGCCAAGGCCCAGAACGCCACGCATACGGCCAAGTTCTCGGGCTCGGAGCCGGCTGCTCGCGGCACCATCGTTGCGTCGGGAACCATCATGGCGCTCTCGGATGCCCTTCGCTCTCTCACCGGCCCACACGTGCTCGACAGGGTCAATGTGCCGGTTGAAGTTCTCCTGGTTGCCCTGCTCTCGTGCTGCAATGCACTTTCATCAACCGCCATCTCCGTCCTGGGCAAGCAACGCAAGTGGCGCCTGGCCAACACGGCCTTCTGGGGCCTCTGCTTCATGGCATCCTTTACCTGGGCCTTTGCCTGTACCAGCATCATGTCCCGAGCTGAGGATGCCGATACCAGGCCCGTCAGCAGCTTGCTCCACTTCCCCACCGTCGCCATCGTTGGATTCCTCCCCCACATGGCCATCCTGGCCGGCATTGGCGTCTGCATGGCCATCTACGCCGTCGCTCTCGCGCTCACTGCCTTTTCGCTCGACTCCAACCCCAGCATTCCTCATCCGGCTAGCTTCAGGCAGCGCTTGGCCATCGCCCACGACAATCTGCAGGCTGCCCTCCAAGTCAGGGGCATTACTATTCACTGGCATGAGGATTTCTATACAGCCCTCCTGCGTGTGGGGTTCGCTGCACTGACCGCGGCCTCCGAGGCCGTCTTCTTGCACGAAGGCCGATCAGTGGAAATGCGACAGTTTACCTGGCTCGAAGAAGAACGGCTGGATGAACTGCAGCTGTCCCGGTCGTCCAAGCAGGACGACGTTGGTGACGCTCACTTTCAGATTGTGGAAGAATACGGCGTGCCCTCGTCTAGCCCTGGTGCGGCCGACAAGGGCGGCATCTGGAAGTCGGGCTATGCCAAGGAGCGCAAGTTTGGCAAGAACAAGGATGGACAATTGGAGGGAAGGAACAGCTTTGCATACCCCGCACCAAGGCCCGGTGGCATTGGCGCCGTGCAGAGGACGACGCGCTTTTACTTGCTGTTCATCTACCTGCGAGGCATCATCTTCCTCGTTGGCGGCTGGATTGGCTACGCCGTGGGATTGCTGCTCGATCGCGTTGGCGTGACCTCACGGCCGCGCTGGCTGAGACGCATGGTTGGCCAGAGTTTGAAAGGCATGCAGCACGAACGCGACAACATGGCCAAGAATGACGATTTGCTGGATTTTTGGCTGATCAAGGACGACGAGGGCAATGTGCCCACGAGTGACAGCGTAGACGTCGAGGTGGAGATGCGGCGGAAGGTGGAGAGCCAGTACGGCCAAGGGGAAGCGGCCGAGAGAGTGCTGGATGAGAGCTTGTATGGCTGGTGGAAAGCCGGCGGCTGGTTTGGCTTGAAGGATGGCAGCGGGAGTTATGCACCGAGTCTGGTCGACGACGATCAAGACGACGTCACCAGCGAGCTGAGCATGTTGAGCAGCCGCGCGACAACGCCCGCCGATGACGATTGGGCGGAGTGTGAGGAGGAGGAGGGGGAGGAGGAAGACGAGGAAGACGAGGGGCAAAAGACGCCGAGGCAGCAGGATGGCCAGGGCCGACAACCGACATTGACATGGTCATTTAGCCAGGTCAAGACAACAAGGACGAGGAGGGGCAGAAGCAACAGCCGAGGCAGGGAGGAAACGCCAGAGTCAATGACTGAGAGCCCGTTCGATGCGGCCACGCTGGCACGCTTGCTCAATCCGCGCGATGCAGCCAGCCGGGAAGAAGCACGCATCCTCTCGGCCCACCTGTCAACACTGTCTGACGACTCGGCTTCGGCCGGACGCATCATGACACGGTCACGGTACAAGAAGGAGCGAGAGAGCGAGCGAGCGCGAGTCTTGCTCGCGGGCCGCCGCACGTCGACAAAGCTGCCGGCCGTGTCGCTCTACCGCTCGTCTGTCTCCACCGGCCCGCTGTCGGCGGTGGAGGAGGAAGACGCGCTTGAAGCGCTCATCCTCTCGCGGCGGCGCAAGCCGCACTCAACGTTCCCACACAGTGCTGGCGGCGGCGGCGGCGGCGACGGCGACGACGACGACGACGGCGAAATGCGTGGCGCGCCCTGCGTGGTGTGCCACTCGTCGGCGCGCACCATCATCGCCTGGCCGTGCCGCTGTCTGTGCGTGTGTGAGGACTGCCGAGTCAGCCTGGCGCTGAACAACTTTGGCAACTGCGTGACTTGTCGACGCCAAGTCAGCGGCTTCCTCCGGCTGTACGTGCCGTGATCGATCGGCCTACCGACCGGCCAACCCACCAATTTTTGAATTCCTACGGCTACAGAAAGAGCTGTATTAGACAGATAAATTAGCGAGCGCGCACAGTAGAGTGGTTATTTTTGCCTCGGCTTTTAGCACGTCGTTCTGCATTCATTGGTCAGATATTGATCAGATCCATAATCAGATCCATGCATTCATTGATCATACAGTTCTCAAGGTGATGTGATCGTTATCAATCATTAGTAACACCACCGCCACCAGTGATGCCACCTCTAGTTAGAACTCCCACTCGACGAGATTACCATCTTTATCCCTCAGAATCACTCCTTGGCCACTGCCATCGCCATCGTCGTCGTCGTCACCCCCACGGGCCGTGACCTTGCGCTCCTTGACCCGAACGCCCACCTTGGTCGGGGCGGCCTTGGTCTTGTCAACCTTGCGCAACAAGCTCGGGATGCTTTGGCGCTTGGACAAGCCCACGCGGAAACGGGACTGCGAGTTCCAGGCCGAGGCAGGTGCGATGGGGGAGTGCGAGGTGGGGCCCCGGGGCATTTTCTTCGAAGGCGGTGTGGCAGCAGTGGTAGTGGTAACGGTGGTGATTGAATCGGTGGTGATTGAATCGGTGGTGATTGAATCGGTGGTGATTGAATCGGTGTGTTGTGGTTGTTGTTGTTGATGATGATGATGATGATGATGATGATCGAGACGCGAGGGCTTGGTGTTTTCTTTGTCTTCTTCTTCTTCTTCTTCTTCTCCTCCTTCTCCTTCGGGCAACAGATTTACAGGGTGTGAGGAAGAGGCAGGAACGATGAGGGATGGAGTCTTGGCATTCATGGAAGCGAGGGCCAAGCGCCAGTTGCGCGCGCCTGTAGGCTCGTCATCGGCCTCGGCATTCTCGTCTGTCTGCTGCTTCTCTGTCCTGCCTCCTTCGGCGTCGCTGAGAGGTTCAGGCGTCGGTGCCTTGTCCAGTGCCGGGTCAGACGGGGCCCAGGCCGGCTTGGATCTGTCTGCCTGGCTTGTCGCTGCCTCAATTGGCTTTTCTTGCATGGCGGCGGCTGGGACCGGGATCTCGACACAGACAGTAGCCTTCTGGGGCAGAATTCGTGCTCCGGCATCCAACTTGGCCTCTGTGTCAGCCTCCTTCTTCAGCCTCTTCAAGTCAGGCGGAAGCTCAAGCTTGACGGCTGCAGGCTTGTCATCGACCCAGATGACATCATCTTCGCCGTCGGAAATCATTTGGCAGGACTTTTTGAGCAGAGCAGCAGCCGATGTCTTTGCGCGTTTGACTTTTGACTTCCTTGTCTTTTTGCATGACTTGGATGATTTTGCTGATGGCGGTCTTGGTTCAGGCGAGTGCCTGTCTTTGGCAGCAGCTTCATCAGCACCAGCTTCAGTAATAGCACCAGCTTCAGCAATAGCACCAGCTTCAGCACCAGCACCAGCACCAGCACCAGCCTTTTGTGCATGGCCTTCTGCCGACTCGAGCAGTGCAACGGACGAGTCTGGATCGGCAGGCCCTTGCACAGAAAGCGGCTTGGAACGGCGTCGGCTCGGCCGCGGCCTGTAGTTCTCCTTGGGCAGGCCAATGAGCTCTTCTTCTTCATCAGGATGAAGCTCGCTGGTCAGTTGCCTGGACGCTGATGCTTCGTCCGCCTTGGCATCTGCCCCACTCCTCCTCCGCTTGCGCTTCGTGTTGCTCGGCGTCTCCTCGTGAGATGGCTGAGATGAGTCCAGAGTGCCAGGCCGGGAGCGTGCGGACGTTGGAGGATCCGGACGCGCCATGCCGTCTGGTCCCACCGAGCCAGTCAGCTTGGATTTGGCCGCTGTCCTCGCACGCTTCTTGGGCTGAGGATTGTCAGACAGATTTGAGACAGGTTCAGCAGAGGCAGAGGTAGCCCGGCGGAAGGATGGCGCGGGAGATGCTGTAGTGGCTCGACTGAAGCCGTCCGTCTTGCCGGCTTTGGATTGCGGCTCAAGTGGACACTCCAGACGACTGTTATGCAGCTGAACAGAGGGGCTGGGAAGAGCTTGGGCGTGCACACGTTCCTCGGACGTGTTTGGAGCCATCATCGCCTGCTGGACGTGGCCAGCTGTGTCTCCGGCAGCGGCTCCATCTACTGAGGCCTGGGTCATGTCGCCAAACGGATTGACATCGTAGTCGAGGCCATCTCGAAAGTCAAGCTCGATGGACTGATAGCCGCCGTACGACGAGAGTGTTTTTGCAGCATAGCCAGCGGTGGCGGAGGTGCTGGTGTTGCCCAGCAGATGAACGGCTCTACCGAGACCGTCTAGTGCTCCTGCTCTGGCCGCAGCGTGATTGGGTTGGAGGTTGACGGTCTGCATGGGGGGGGAAGTGTCACGGGCGTGGTGGCTGGCCACAGCCTGATGATTGCTCGTGTCATTGGCGCCTACCTGATCTACTGGAAGAGACACAGCCTCGGCTGCTGAATGTAGTAGGTCTGCATCTATGTCCATACTGCTCGCAGCCTCATTCTGCTGTTCTCTGCCCGCGCGCTGCAGCCTCTTCTCTGTGCTGCCCGTTCCGCGGCCGAGCCATCCTTCTCCGGGCAGGGACTGGTCAGACAGGATTTGCGTTGGCCCAAGGGGGTCATCAAAGTCGACAGGCGGAGGAGAGATGTGGTTGGCGAGCGCAGTGTCATCGGCAGCGAGGGAGTCGTGACCGCGGTGCTCGCGGGCTGCGCCTTGGGCGTCGACCATGTCGGACTCGGCGTCAGAGTCAGCGATCTCCGATGCCATTCGTGCGGCCGCTCGCTCGCACACACTCGAGCATCGGATGCAAACAGACGGGCTGCCGGATGTCGGGCGCTGCGTGGTCGTGTGTTGGCTGTTGGCTGTTGGCTGTTGGCTGTTGGCTGCTCACTCTTCACTCTTCACTCTTCACTGACTCGGCCAACGCCAAGTAGGAAGGAACACGAGCAGCAGTCGCGACGCGCGCCGCAAAATAAGGTTTGCGGGGCCACCGACCACCCCAACTCCCAAAGTACTTATAAAGCAATTAATTACCCATTATGTTTATTATGTTTTAATATGAACTTGCCCATTATGTCTTAATATTAACTTGCCCATTATGTCTTAATATTAACTTGCCCATTATGTCTTAATATTAACTTGCCCATTATGTTTTAATATGAACTTATGTTTTAATATGAACTTATGTTTTAATATGAACTTATGCTTTAATATTAACTTATGCTTTAATATTAACTTATGCTTTAATATTAACTTATGCTTTAATATTAACTTGCCCATTATGTTTTACCAAATGATAAAATCATTATAGCATTTTAACTTGTACACAAAAGAAGCCTAGTTAGCATAAAAGGAATGTGTCTGTAACTCAACTTACTCTGAGTGGCTGACGGATAGCACTTCCTAATGCGCCGCTTTGCCGGCGGGAGGCATCAGTGAGAGGCCAGGTGTCGCCATTGCACCCCAGCAAACACAAACGTAATACTGCCCAGACTCGTATGCGTGGGCCTGTTAGTTCAGAACAGGGGCAGAAACAAACAAGGACAGAAATAGAAATCGAAATAGAAATGATGGGAGCGCCGTCGGCCCATCGGGCCATTTGTTCTGCAGCAAAAGACGGAGTTGAGTGGGCCATTCGTTCTGACAGACTTGAGTGGGCCATTTGTTCTCCAGCAAAAGACAGAGTTGAGTGCACGGGGAGCTCAGCGCGAAACCCAATGGGCCTGAGGGAGCGTTGTTATATTCTCGCTTCAGCAAAAGCGGAGACAGAATACACGTAACCGGCACAACCGTGGTGGTATAGGGATGGCCGCTCGCCGGGTCACACTGTGGCTGTGGTACCCAACAAACAGCATCCTGGGCGTAGGCAGCGATCCGATAGGCCTGCAGTGCTGCCGCCATGCCCCGACATCCAGTGACAAGAGGCCTGGGGGAGAGTGCCGAGCAAGGCGTCAGCGGCGCGTTTCAGCAATAGCAGCAATAGGAGCAGCAGCAGCAGCAGCAGCAGCAGCAGCAGGGCTGCGTAAGGCATGATGGATACCGCACGATATGCGGCCAGGGCATAGGCGAGAAACGTGGTGGGATTGTTTGACTGGATTGGCCCGCCGTCTTGGCCGACAGATAGGGACCAGATTGTCCCAAGTCATTCCTGTGTAGCACAACAGCACGGCACCGGAAGCATGAGTCAACGGTGAGTGAGTGGCAGAGGGCCGCGGCTACGCATGTACGTGGCAGACGATGTGGCAGGGTTGGGGCATGCGATGCGATGCTGAGTGAGCGTGCATCCGACACACCAACACCACTTTCTCCTCGTCATAGAGCTGCTGTCACCGCGAGCCGATCACTCGTTCGCTGACCGCTCGCCATGGCTGTCTAATTAACTGCTAACTGCTAACAAGTTGCCTGTCAATTTGGTGGCCCGGTGGCCCCATGCCCTTGCCCATGCCCATGCCCGTGCCCGTGCCCACTTGTTCTTCTTAGGCGGCTCGACCCGCCCACGTCATGGATGGATCGGCCAGACCCCAACACACACCACAGTCCTCTTTTTCCCTGATATTCCGCCACCCTGCCCTCTGTCGCCACACACGCATCTCCACCACGCACTTTTCTTTTTGCACGCCTGTGTGTGCCTGACCGCTTCTTTGGCTTTGGACAGGCGCGCTGCACAGTGTAGCCGAGCCCGCGCATAGGCCCTGCCACTGCCACTGCCGTGTCGCCGACGGGTGCTGGTGCTGGTGCTGGGCCCGCCATCCTCGCACGGGGCAGCCTGGGCGACGTGTGCGGGCGAATCCTAGCGAATCATATTTCCACGCCGCAGCCTTCCAGCCCGCGGATTGCCCAATGTCGTCTCCATGTCAAAACGCTCTTCCGCCGGACCAAATGGTGTACCTGCCGCGGCGGTAGATGTACGCCAGCGTCATCAGCTCCTTGGCCATGGACCGGCCGCGCCTTCCGCCTGCAACAACAGCCCCGCGCCGGGCGCTGCTGCTGCCCCAGTTGGCCCCCTTGGCCCAGTTGGCCCAATTGGCCCAGTTGCTCCAGTTGCTCCTGCTGCCTCTGCTGCCTCTGCTGCCTCTGCCACCTCTGCAGTTGCCGCATCCTCGCCGTCAAAGCCCATAGGAATTCCCGCTCGCACGACGCCCAACGGCTCCCACTCCGAGTACAGAGGCCGACGCCCTAGCCATGGCCTGCGACGCCCCCCGGCGCTCGGCACTGGTGCAGCTCCGCCGCTCGACGAGCGAGACAGTTTTTTTGCCGACCACTACGTGCCTTCCTTGAGAAGCGACGACAGTGGGTCGGTCTCTCCTTCCGTGGCCGCTGCCGACCGCTCCGTGCCTTCCCTGGGAAGCGACGCCAGTGGGCCGGTCTCTCCTTCCGTGGCCACTGCCGCCACTGCCGCCACTGCCGACCTTGGGCCGCCGCCCAGCAGCCAGAGCCCGTCACCACACGCATCCACGCAGCCATACGCCGAGACCGACGGCTTGGGCTTGGGCTTGGGCTTGGGCTGGCAGCAGCAGCTGCAGCATTCCTCAAGCTTCGTGGCCGACGCGAGCACCTACCGCCCGAGCAGCATCCATAAATCCATCCGACGTGTGGCCTCAGAGGGAAACACAGGCACAGCTCAGCCAGAGACTTCCGACCACAGTCGCATGGAGCGGTCCAACACCAGCACCATTCACATTCAGCATGACGGCACACCGCGCGAACCCCGCCAAGGGCCTGCTCCACAAGCCACCCACGCAGCGCCCGCACCGTCCGACGTGAGCCGGCCCGACGTGAGCCGGCCCGGCCTGTGGACACGACAGGCACAAGCACAGGCACAGGCACAGGCACTACGAGAGGCCAAGCAGGAGCGAAGCCTCAGCCGCGGCCGCTCACACGTCGACAAGTCGATTGAAGCAACGGTCAAGAAGCCCGAGACTGGCGGGCCCGCTCGCAGCCGAAAGGCCAGTCACATCATGGGGCTGTGGGATGCAGAGGCGGGTTCGAAGCAGCACGTCGACAGCCGCCTCCTCGACCATCCCGAAGACCTGTCCCTCTCCCCCACTGTCGGCCCGCTCGGCTCGGCCGGCAGTCACAAGCCGCGGTCCGGCAAGGAGCGCCATCCAACCGCCTCGCAAAGTGCCTCGCTGTGGTCTCATCATCATCATCAGCAGCAGCAGCAGCAGCATCAGCAGCCCCCCTTGGCCCCGCCTCTGGGGCCGCCGTCAGACCAGGGCCTTGCTCGTCGAAAACAGAAATTCGAGGCGGAGCAAAAGTCCAGATCGCCTTGTGGCGAAGCCAGCGACTTCTTTGACCGTCGCCGCAATGCATCGCCGAAGACGCCTGCTGATCTGCTCCATCGGGCCAGCGACTTCTTTGACCGTCGCCGCAATACATCGCCTAAGACGCCTGCTGATCTGCTCCATCGGGCCAGCGACTTCAAATCCACCACGCATGTGGACGGGGAAGAGAGCGCGGATGAGGATGCAGGCCCCAAAGGAGTGTTTCGGCCGCAGGATTCGCCGCAAAACCTGCCTATCGACGACGACGAGGAAGAGCACATCTCAGCCGCTGTCTACTTCCCTCATCCTGGTCCGACAGCGGAGCAGATTGCCAAGTTCAAGTCCCCAGGCGACTACTCCCCCGAGCTCGATGCTCTCGATCAGCACCTGGCTGACCCGCCTGTGCAGCAGCAGCAGCAGCAACAGCAGCAGCAGCAACAGCAGCAACAGCAACAGCAGCAACAGCAACAGCAACAGCAACAGCAGCAGCAGCAGCAACAGCAGCAGCAGCAACAGCAACAGCAGCGGCAGTGGCAGCGGCAGCAGCTACAGCAACGGCAAGCAGCAGCAGCTGAGTCAGCCGATGGCCAGCCTCGGCCCGTCGAGCACATCGACATTTCGGTGGTGTCGAGGCACGACAAGAAGATCTTTCACGGCAACTACCAGCTCGATGAGGCTGCGCAGGATGTGCGCACGCCGCGAATGCGAGCGGTGGACGACGGCAGCATCGATGCCAAGGTCGCCGCCACGTCCGAGTCGGAGCTCGAATCCGGCGATGAAGTGATGCACAGCCAGGATGAAGACCTGTCGAGGACGCCGACGCAGCGCAGCATGACGGCGCTTGCAGAGCGGCCAAGTCGGCCCAAGGCAAGAGTCATGCTGGAGCCGTACAAGCACCAGGTCGGCGGCCATTCCACCATTTTTCGATTCTCAAAGCGTGCCGTGTGCAAGCAGCTCAACAACCGCGAAAACGAATTCTACGAACGCATCGAGCAGCGTCACCCGGACATGCTCAAGTTTCTTCCGCGCTACATCGGCGTCTTGAATGTCACCTTCTCCAAGGGGCCCAGGCACGACCAGGCTGACAGTGCGGCCGCTGGCAGTGCGGCCGCTGCCACCGCGAGTCAAGACAGCAGCGGCAGGCGGCCGTCGGGCAGTGCGCAAAAGCCGTCGCCGCTGTCGCTTGACCAAAGCGTCGCCATCCAGCCTCGCATCGTGAGCCACTCCCAACGGCTGGATAGTATCCCTGAAGTATTCATGGCACAGAACCGCCACATCTTCCCATACCAATACCTCGGCTTACCCGAGCGGCCCAAGAGCGTGGATCCCTACCACCTGGGGAAGCGGAGTTCCGAACTTTCGGTCGATGACAGCAGCAGCAGCAGTAACAACAACAACAGCAGCAACAGCAACAGCAACAGCACAGCCGCCGCCTGCAGCTCTCGGACCAGACCCGCCGGCCCAGAGCATACGCCAAGCTGGGGCAACACCACGGTCAACGAAGGCTTGAAAGAGAAGGTGCTTCGCGAGGTCTTTGGGCCGCCGCCCATCCAGTACAGGAGGGGCCATGGGTCCTCTCATTCGGCCGTGCCGCGCATCAAGGGGCTGGCGGCCCGCAGGAAGACCAATGTATCGTCGATTCAGACGTCCGACACCTCCGTGCGGTCGTCGTCCGAAGGCGAGCATGGCCTCGTGGCAAAAGGGTCGAGTGGCAATGCCAACGGAAGCTCTGGTCTCGCCGACGACGACGACGACGAGACCCACTCAAATGCCGACAGATTCTCCAAGTCTGCTTCAGCTTATGATGATCTGCGACAGGGCCTGGGGCGCATTCGCACCACCGAAGCGCCGAATTCGGCCAGCTCGTCAAAGGACTCGTCCACCACCAAGCCAGCCGTGGTCAAGCGCCGCCATTCGGGCATGAGTTTGAGGCGGCGAAGGAAGTCGGTCAGCTCGAATGAGAATCCGGAGCTTGAGTACGTCGAAGACGAGGCTCTCGTCGAAGGCCTGCCACACGAAGTCTTTTCCATGGACGAGGTCGACGGCAGCAGAGGCTCGGCGCCGGCGGCCCGTCCGGCGTCGGAACCACGGCCATCTGACCGTGCCTCGTTGGAGGCCGTCGACCACGCCGCCCCCCTGGTGGCTGCACGGCCGGCCAACCCCAAGGAGGCCAAGTCAGGCACAGAGTCGACCAACCGGGTGGCGTACTTCATCCTCCTTGAAGACCTGACCAGCGGCATGGGCCGTCCGTGCGTGCTCGATCTGAAGATGGGCACACGGCAGTACGGGGTGGATGCGGCAAAGAAGAAGCGGGAATCGCAGCAACGCAAATGCCGGTCGACGACCTCGCAGCAGCTCGGCGTGCGCATCTGCGGCATGCAGACGTACGACCGCAAGACCAAGACGGTGTCGTACGAGGACAAATACTTTGGCCGCGACCTCGGAGCCGGCCGCGAGTTCCGTGAGGCCTTGACGCGCTTTCTCTACGACGGCGTCAGCTACGCCAGCGTCGCGCGCCACATCCCCACCATCCTGCGCAAGATCGCCAAGCTGGAGAGCATGGTCAGGCGCCTGCCCGGCTACCGCTTCTACGCCAGCAGCCTGCTCATGTACTACGACGCCGACCCCGAGCATTCGCGTGAGGCCATCGAGGCGGCCAAGCACGGCGTCGACATTGCCAAGCAGAAGAAGGCCGAGGGCAAGGAATGGCCGCCGCCGATTGAGATGAAGCTGGTCGACTTTGCCCACGCCATCATCGGAGAGGACCCGCTGCCGGCGAATGCGGCCGCGCCACCCGCCCACCCTCAAGACGTGGATCGCGGCTACTTGAGGGGCCTGAAGTCGCTGACCGTCTACTTTCAGCGCATCCTGCTCGACATCCAGCGCCACGAGTTTGTCGACCGCGGAGAAGGCGAAGGCGGCAGCAGCGGTAGCAGCAGCAGCATCAGCACAACACACGAGGCCAAGAACGGCCAGCATGCCGCCGATGTGGCGGCAGCCAGTCCTGACCAGAGCGCGGATGACGAAGGCGAGGTGAGTGGGTGAGGCGGGCGAGACGGCCAGCCTGTCGGCCAAGACAGCCAGCACGCAGCCAATGTGGCGACAACAAGCCCCTCAGCCAGTCCTGGCCAGAGTGCGCATGACAAAGGCGAGCTGACCAGAGTGCGCATGACAAAGGCGAGCTGACCAGAGTGTGCATGACAAAGGCGAGGTGAGTGGGCAAAGGGGGCCAAGACAGCGAGCTTTAATTAGCAGTGCATAGTGATGTGGATGACAGAGGCGAGTCAATTAGCGGTAGGTGTGTGCATAGCGATATGAGTCTGCGCGGCGTTTTCCGTGTGCCTGTGGATGGCGCCAGGAGGTATGATGAGCCTGGTGTTTCATGTGGCAGGAAGTATGATGAGCCCAGTGTTTTTGGGTCTCTGTGGGCCTGGGGCCGGTCAATTCATTCTTTGCAAAGACGGTAGGTAGGATAGAATGTGCAAATAGCCTGACCACAAGGTCCCAATAGATTTCCATTCGCTTGACTCTTGTACAGGCATCTTCATGTACTATACAGCCAAAGACACCACCTGCACACTAATTAAACAGCCCCCACACGGGGGTCACCGCCTTTTAGCACCGCCGTTGTCTCCAACAGCCGTGTTTGGCGCGCCCGCCCTGGGGTGCTCTCGCTACTGCTCTGCTGCTGCACTGCTCTCACTTCTGCTCTGCTGCTGCTGCACTGCTCTCACTCCTGCTCTGCTGTTGCTGCACTCACTCCTGCCACAATGTCCCAAACAGAGACTGTCACAGAGACTGCCACAGAGACTGCCACCCAGACCATCACACAGACCATCACACAGCCCGTCACACAGCCCGTCACACAGACCATCACACAGCCCGTTACACAGACCATCACGGCTGCCAATGTCAGCCAGCTCTTTCCCGACGTCCACACCCGCCTCATTGGTGAAGAGCTGGAGCCCACCACGCCGCTGGCCAGCTCCAGCAATGCAGCCAACGACAACGCCGACCTTGCCGGCTACGACGCCGAGCAGATCCGGCTGATGGACGAGGCCTGCCTTGTGCTCGACTACAATGACCAGCCGCTTGGCTCGGCGTCGAAAAAAGCCTGCCACCTGATGAGCAACATCGACAAGGGCCTCCTCCACCGCGCCTTCTCGTGCTTCCTCTTCGATCCCAGGACCAAGAAGCTCCTGCTGCAGCAACGCGCCTCGGAGAAGATCACCTTCCCAGACATGTGGACCAATACATGCTGCAGCCACCCGCTTGCACATCCTGCCGAAGCCGGCACCGGCGACCTGGTCAGCAGCATCCAGGGTGCCAAGCGGGCCGCGGTGCGGAAGCTCGAGCACGAGCTGGGCATCCAGAGCGAGCAGGTGCCCCTGTCCGATTTCGACTTCCTGACCAGAATCCACTATCTGGCCCCGAGCGACGGCAAGTGGGGCGAGCACGAAATCGACTACATTCTCTTCATCCAGGCCGACGTCAAGCTCCATGTCAACAAGAACGAGGTCCAGGCCACGCGCTGGGTCAGTGCCGATGAGCTGAGACAGATGTTCAACGACGTCGAAACGCAGACCGGAGCCGACAGGAACCTGAAGTACACGCCGTGGTTCCGGCTCATCTGCGAGCGCATGCTGTTTCCCTGGTGGGCCGCCCTCGAGAAGGGCTCGCTGAAGCAGCATACCGACAACAAGGACATCCACCGCCTGTAGCTGACAACAAGGACATCCGCCGTCTGTAGCCGACAACATGGACATCCGCCGCCTGTCAACGACAACAACGATATCCGCCGCCTGTCAACGACAACAACGACATCCGCCGCCTGTCAACGACAACAACGATATCCGCCGCCTGTAAGTGACAACAACGACATCCACCGCCCGAATGTAGGCTGCTTCTGTGGCCGGAACAGAGCGAGTGGGAACGCGTCCATTGGATTGGCAGTCTGCCTTTGAGAGTGCCAGCCTAGACACACCAAACTCCTTCTGATATTCAACTGGGCCGTGGGTCATCAAAAAAGACTTGATGTAAACCAATTCTTATCTAGGCTAGCTACCACTGTGTGAGCCTATTATCATTGATTCTACTTCTAATACTTAACTAGGCCATATGTTATCAAACATTTTATACAAATTAATTCTTATCTAGGCTAGCTACTATTCTACAGGCCTATTATTATTGGTTCTATCTTTAAGAGTGCTAGCCTAGATACTGAACCCCTTCTAATATTTCGCCTAGACCATAGGTTATCAAAGATTTTATACAAATTAATTCTTATCTAGGCTAGCCATCATTATATAAGCCTGTTGTCATTGGTCCTCTCCTTGCCTCACACCCACCGCTGTGGAGCTTCATGGCCAACACCTCGATCAAAGTTGGGACAGTAGTATAGAGCCGAAAAGTCTCCAGCCGGACAGGCAGGCCTCGATGCCCAGAAGATGTGGAAGCGATCAGATACAAGATAGCCTCCACAAGTCAGTAGAACTATGCGCAAGGTACACAGGCTACACATGAACTCATTTGTTGCCTGCACTCGCATCATATGCGCCGCGCTGCTTACACACTTCCAAGTCAAGAAGTTTGTACACCTTGTTGTTGCCGCCCTTCTTCTACCGCTTCCTCTTCTATCCTTTCTTCTCTTGATTCATCTTCCGCCTTCTCCGTGTGAGCGTGACTTGGGCCGTTCCTGCCCCCAGCCGATGATGTCATATGGCCTCCACCCAGAAAAGACGACCAAAAGACTGGCACCGCCCGCCTCCGAATCAGTGGCGAACCAATCCATACATAGGTCGCCACGCCAGCTCTTGGCCAGCTCTTGGCCTGGGCAGTTTCGTGCACCTCCGCAAAGTAATCTAGCGGGACCAATTGGCCAGCAAGCCTTGTTCCTCTTGGACGGCCTGGCCTGAGGTGTTGCTGGCCGCAGATATGGTCTGCTACTTGGCGAGTGCAGCTCCCTCATTGCATGCCGCCGGCCTTTGCTTGGCCTGATCGGCGGACAAGTGGCCGACTGACCATGGCAATGCAAGATGAAGGCCAAGATGCGCCTCCACAAAGCTCCCGTGACGGCGACGGTAGCCAGCGCGGGAAGGAGCGACTGAGTCGCAGCGCATCGCCACAGCCACGGCAACAGCAGCAACAACAACAACAACAACAGCAGCAGCAGCAACAACAACAACAGCAGCAGCAGCAACAACAACAACAACAACAACAGCAGCAGCAACAACAGCAGCAGCAACAACAGCAGCAGCAACAACAGCAGCAGCAACAACAGCAGCAGCAGCAACGACAACAACAGCAGCAGCAGCAGCAGCAGCAGCAACAACAACAACAACATCACCAGGCCAGTGACCCCACCGCCCGCAAAGTCAGATTCTCTACCGATGTCACGCGCAGCGACCTGAGCAGCAGTGACAACAACGCGACTGGTGCTGCTGCTGCTGCTGACAGCGACGTCAACAACGACAACAACGACAACAACAACAACGACGACGACGACAGCAACAACGACAACAACAACAACGACGCCGCCGCCGCCGCCAAGCCGCCGCTGCCAAACTCGTCTGGTCACACCAAGTCGTCGTCGTCGTCGTTGTCGCCCTTGTCGTCCTCGCGCAAACGAGACCGTGGCTACTCGCTCCGTCGGTCCATATTCTCCAGGAACATCCACACCCAACATGGACCCCCAGGCTCTTCAATCGAGCTGCAGTCTTCCGACCCGGCCGTGCACGAGGCCCTCACGCCGCCTGGATCTTCGAAACGGGAGACGACGGTGACTATATCCGAGCCAGTCGGTCACGGACCCCAGTCTCAACCTGTCCCCCAGTCTCAACCTGTCAAGCTGTCAGACCCTACAGCTGGCTTGCCACTCTTCCAGCGCTGGCAGTCCAAGCAAACCACGCATCTGGCCACCTGGCGCAAGATCAGAAAGGCGTGCGCGGAATTGGCCGATGGCCTGGTCAAGCCCAAGCAGACGCCGCCGAGTCCAGCTGGCCGCCATGTGAGAATTAATCCCTATCCAGCAGCGTCCATCACCGACGAGCGCACCGGCAGACCTCATATCAACAACTTGATCATCTCCTGCCGCTACACGCCCTGGAACTTTGTCCCTCGTCAGCTCATGGCCCAATTTGGAAAGCTTGCCAATTTCTACTTCCTGTGTGTCTCAATTCTGCAGATGATCCCTGGGCTGTCGACTACCGGTACCTACACCACAATTGTCCCTCTTTTGGTTTTTGTCGGAATCTCCATGGCCAAGGAAGGCTACGATGACATACGCCGGCACCGATTGGACAAAGAAGAAAACGAAAGGCTTGTGCAGGTGCTTGAATCGAGGCCTCTGGAAGTCTCAGCCGCTTCACTGAAGCGCCAGGAAGCCTCGGCCGGTTCACTGAAGCCCGAGGAAGCCTCATATCGCGAGACAGCTGCTACCGCCTGGCGCGCCGTCAAGTGGCAAGACATCCATGTTGGCCATGTCGTCCTGCTCGAACGCGACTGTCCAGTGCCTGCTGACGTGCTTCTGCTTCACGCCCAAGAAGCCACAGGCGCCGCCTACATCGAGACCAAAGGCTTGGATGGCGAGACAAATTTGAAGATCAAGAAGCCGCTTCCCGATCTCAGTAGCAGATGCGCCGACTTAGACTCCATTGCCCACTTGGATGCAGACTTTGTCGTCGAAGATCCCAATCTCGACCTTTACAAATTTGACGGCAAAGTCACGGTTGCTGGTAAGACACTGCCCCTGACGAACGGCGAGATCGTCTATCGGGGAAGCATCCTGCGAAACACTCTTTCTGCACTTGGCCTGGTCATCTATTCTGGAGAGGAGTGCAAGATCCGCATGAACGCGAACAAGAGGCCTCGCGTCAAGGCTCCCTCATTGCAGGCCCGCGTCAACAAAGTCGTTGTTTTCATTGCCTGTCTCGTCATGTTCATTGCCATTCTCATGAGCGCACTCTACCAAGTCTGGCGGCGTACAACCGAAAGACACTCGTTCTATCTCCGCCTCGCCACCGTCCCCTTCGGTCATATCTTGACCTCCTTCATCATCATGTTCAACACCATGCTGCCCTTGTCGCTCTATGTCGCGCTCGAAATTGTCAAGCTCGCCCAGATCTTCCTCATGAATGACATCGACATGTATGATCCAGACTCAGACACGCCCATGGAGCCTCATACCTCCACAATCAACGAAGAACTCGGCCAAGTCAGCTACATCTTTTCCGACAAGACCGGCACTTTGACCAACAACTCAATGAAGTTCAGGAAGATGAGCGTCGCCGGCAGTGCCTGGCTCCACGACTGGGATTTGGTCGAGGAAGCCGCCATGAGCACCAGTCGCCCGAAATTATGGCACAAGAAGAGGCGTCGGAAACCCAAGGGAAAGGGCAGGGCGTCAGAAAACAGCAAGAGGCAGTCCGCATCCACCACCCATAGGATTCGCGCCTCAACCTCCCGCCCGCAAGAGGCCGAGTGGGTGCCATCTGCACGAAAGCACGAATCACTGCATTGTGGGAAAACCGAGGAGTTAGTCGACTATCTCGCTCGCAGGCCACAATCACCGTTTGCGCGCAAGGCAAAATTCTTCATTCTCGCCATGGCTCTCTGCCATACCTGCATGCCGGAAAAGGACGATGGCGGCGAAGTTAGCTTTCAAGCAGCTTCCCCAGATGAGCTGGCCTTGGTCACAGCGGCGCTCGAGCTGGGCTACGTCCTTAGCGATCGTCAGAACAACACCATAACCATCAAAACCTATCCCACGAACGAGGATGACGAGCCGGCCTATGAAACTTACGAAGTCCTCGACGTCATCGAGTTCTCCAGCGCGCGCAAACGAATGTCCATTCTCGTCAGGTTCCCCGACAATCGTATTTGCATCTTCACCAAGGGTGCCGACACCACCATTCGCAACCTCCTTCGCTTGTCAGACCTCGCTTCGGCTGCAGTCTCGGACGTGCAAAGACGAGCAAGCCAGCGCAAGAGCCTGGAAGCACAGGAAGTTGTTCGTCGCAAAAGCCTTCAGATCCATCCCGACCCTCGCAAATCCTTCTCCAGCTTATCCAAGCCCATCGACGGCCCTCTCAAGCTTGTTCGGAATAGCAGCGTGTCGCTTGGCCGTGGCCGGACCATCCGTGAGAGCGTCGATTTGTGGCTCAAGGACAAGGAGAACGATGTCGACCTGTCCGTGCCTCGGCCCAGTAACTCCTTCTACACGCCCCGTCCATCTGCTCAGGTGCCATCGCCAAGACCGTCTGGCCCTCTGGACGCCAAGACGCCTCTCATTCGAGCGGACAGCATCTCTTCCGCCCAGACCGACGACTTGGACAGCCCCATCGACGAGGCCGTCGTGCTCAGCGATACTGCCACCTTCGAGCGCTGTTTCCAGCACATTGATGATTTCGCCACCGAGGGGCTGCGCACCTTGCTCTATGCCTACCGCTTTCTCTCCCACGCAGAATATGCAGAGTGGCGAGAAGTGTACGCCCAGGCTACGACCAGTCTGGTTGATCGCCAAGACCGAATTGAGGCGGCAGGTGCATTGATCGAGACACGCCTGGAGCTGCTGGGCGCCACAGCCATCGAGGACAAACTCCAGATGGGCGTGCCCGATGCAATTGACCGTTTCAGAAGAGCGGCCATCAAGATGTGGATGCTGACGGGAGACAAGCGAGAGACTGCCATCAATATCGGCTACTCGTGTCGGCTGATCCGCGACTACTCCACGCTGGTCGTGCTTGACCATGAGCAGGGTAATCTTATCGAGCGCCTTGCCGATGCTGCGGCCTCCGTCGTGAACCAGCACACGGCCCATTCAGTGCTTGTCATTGATGGGCAGACATTGACCATCATTGACGCCGACCCTGCGACGAAAGCATTATTCACCGATCTCGCAGTTATGGCCGATTCGGTTATCTGCTGCCGAGCTTCGCCCTCGCAAAAGGCCTCCCTGGTGAAGACGATTCGACTCAAGGTCAAAGGCTCCGTGACGCTGGCGATTGGCGATGGTGCGAATGATATTGCCATGATCCAGGAAGCCCACATTGGTATCGGCATCGCCGGAAAAGAAGGTCTCCAGGCCGCCCGCAGCTCGGATTACTCCATCGGCCAGTTCCGCTTTCTTCTCAAGCTCCTCTTGGTGCATGGTCGATGGAACTACGTTCGCATCTGCAAGTACACCTTGGCCACTTTCTGGAAGGAAATGGTCTTCTACCTGGTCCAGGCCCTGTACCAGCGCTGGAACGGGTACAGTGGTACGTCCCTCTACGAACCCTGGTCCTTGTCCATGTTCAACACCCTCTTCACGTCCCTGCCCGTCATTTTCCTCGGCGTCTTCGAGAAAGACTTGGCGGCGTCGACGCTGCTGGCCGTGCCAGAGCTCTACAGCATGGGCCAGCAGAACAGGGGTTTCAACTTTGAGCTGTACGCACGTTGGGCTGCGCTTGGCGCAATCGAGGCCGTCATCATCTACTTTGCCATGTACACCATCTACGGCGAAGCCCTCTTTACCCGAGACCAGTATCTCTTTGCCTTGGGAGACCTTGCCTTCAGTGCCTCTGTCACCATCATCTCAGTCAAGCTTCAGCTCATCGAGCAACACAATATATGTGTTGCAGCCGCCATTGCCATCCTGCTCTCGGTTGGCGGTTGGTGGGCGTGGAACCTGGCGCTGGCCGGCTTCTACAAAGAGAATGTCCCTATTTACTACGTCCATGATGGCATCACCAAGAAGTTTGGCCGGAACGCCTTGTGGTGGCTGACGCTGATCGTCATTGTGCTCTCCCTCGTCATCCTTGAGCTTGTAGTCAAGATTGCCTGGTCAACACTCAGGCCGACCGAGGAGGATATTTTCCAAGCTTATGAGCAAGATATCGAGGTTCGCAAACGCTTCGAGGAAGCGGCAGCAGATCTGTTGCAACAAGGCTGGGACAGGGGAACTAAGAAATCGAGCCTTGAGCTAGCAAGGGAAGCTCAGGAGCAAGAGGAGCGAGAAGCACAGGTGCAGGAACTTCTTGACCGACCACGGACCATGGATGAGCCTGGCGCCGGCATAAGGCGCCGTCACTCTCAGCCGACCGAGGATATCGGCGTAGAAAAAGTCGAGCCATTGCGCAAATCTTTGGATATTGGCGAGCTCTTTAGCAAGGGGTTCGGCAAGGTGAAGAAGGGCGAGCAGCTGAGGTGATTGATGATACGCCATGACTGCAACGAGCAACGAGCTCTTTAGCAAGGGGTTCAGCAGGGCGAAGACGGGCGAGCAGCTTGATACGCCCATGACTTTGGCGAGCAACGAGCAACGAGCAACTGCAGGCCCAGTTACACTTTGGTGCATGGGACCGGCAGGCCAAAGGATGCCAAAAATACCTTGTTTTTGTTTTGTTCGCGCCGATACCCTGTTCGAGTTTGTGAGACATGACATCCATTTTGGTCCAGACGAGAAGCCCTGTCACCCGCGATTGGTGCCTTGTTATTTTTGGCAAAACTTGGGAAAAAAGGGGCTACTTCTTCCTCTGCCTTGTTTGTAGTTCGGTCAGTCAGTCACATGGAGGTTTTTTTTTGGCATGCAAGCTTGCATGCTTGTATGCTGGGATCCTCGCCCGCGGAGCCCGGCCAGCCAGAGCCAGGTCAAGGCAACAACACCTCCACAGATGATGATGATCGACGTCTTAGTCCGACTTTTGCTGTACCATACATAGTACATGTACTATGGGCATGGTACCGAGTACGTTACATCCATCGGCCAACCCCTTGAGGAGTGGCAGGCTGTAGGTAGAGGGGCAATTACTCCTGCCCACCCGACTTACTAGGCTTAGCTGACATTGCTGTAGTACTTGACTTGCCCTTCTTACAGCACTCAAAGGCGGCCGAGCGGGACGACAAGGCGAGCTAAATCCTGCTGCCCTGGGTGTGGAGCTGGGCACGGGCCCAAAGGCAGGGTAACTTGGGTACATACAAGTACGTGGTAGTTCAGTCAGCAGTCAGGCGCGCGTGTGTGTGCGTGTGTGTGCGTGTGTGCGCACGTACGCGAACGCGGAGAAAGCCGGCTATTAAACTATATATGGTGGGGGGGGGGGGGGGGGGGGGGGGGGGTTGTACAAATTCTCGTCTGGGATACCTACCCTGACCCCTATTCAAAAGCTCGCTCGTTGCACTTTGCAACTTTTACCTCGTATTCGTATCTAGTAAACGGGACAGTAACAAACAGCATTGCATGAACTGACTACAGGCATATTATATACACAATACGATACTCTACTCTGTTCAAATGCAAACACACACACACACACCCCTTTTCATTCCCAGCCTAACCAAGAATTCAGCATTCTTTGGGCATGGGCTTGCTTGTCTCCCTTGTCGACAACTTTAGCTTCAACCCGTGCCAGAAAAGTTTCGCTCTCAAACTCGCCGGCGTTGCGCAAAAAGCGGGGCGGTGCTGGAGCCAAAGCTTCGGTGCCTGGCATTAGCGCCGGCAGTTGAGCCAATGGCTAGCGAGACGAGCTAAGCTTCGCTCAGGGGTTACGGCTGAGGGAGCAAGCACCCCGGAGCACGGCAATTGGCCGACAAAGCCACAAACAGCTCAATGACGCCCCCACTCCATGCCTCCCCCATGTTCGGCGTAGAAACGAGGTCCCCCCAGGGCTGCTGCGCCAGCGTTTCCTATTCTCTCATGCCGCAAAAGGTGGACTGAACTTTGCCCAACTGACTTACTTAAGTCTGTCCGATCGTGATCGCTAACGAAAGACGGCTGACCTCGGCTGCACCGGTCTATGTTCGCTCCAGGGGGGGCCCTGGGCGGCTTTTGCCCTGACTGAGCAGTGAACGCCATAGCCATAACAGGTAGGCGAAGTGTGCGACGTTTTCGCCTGCCAAAGCTTTCTCGCCCACGTCACTTTGTGCCGATTTTCGATATTCAGCAGTGATGGCGCTGCATCGTGCGTCATCGCTCAGAGAAGCAGCATGGCGATTGTCATGAGTCGTAAATGAAATGAGATGAGGATGATAGTGCAGGTGTCAGAGATCAATCAGAGTTATGATCCAACTGGCCTTCAGCAGCGCGCGCTTAGAACAATCCGACGTTCGGGGAGCTAGATCCTGTCTTGCTGGTGCTACTGGATGGAGCGTAAATGGCATCCAAGACGGACGCCCGAAAAGACGGGCAACTGCGCGGAGGATCTGGCATTCAAGGCGGGGGGAGGGGCCGAGATCGCACCTACCACAACTGACAGCTGTCGTTCGTAGTTCGACGCTTCTTTCAGCAAGCCAAAACCACGACTGTGGCGAATTACAGGCGCCAGGCAACCTTTACTTGACGGGCGTCGTTCAAGGTCGACAACGCTGTCCAATCTCGGTGGCCCCTGTCGCTCTGCTCTCTCTTCTACAAGGCGCGTCGCGATCAGATGTCGCTGTGGCGGACTCCTGAGCCCAATTGGCGCAATCGTATGACCGCTGCTTATCGACAGGGGGACCCAGACTGCAGGAATCCGGCCTCAAGCTGCTGTTGGGCGAAGCCTTACTGCGGGTCTGAGGGTTAGTAGTTATGCAACACAATATGTGGCTGAGGCATCGGGAAAAATGAGAGAATGGAGAGCCATTCGCTAAAAAAGCGCCGCGACGGAGCACACCCCCAACGGCGCAAGTCATGCAGGTAAGCATGTGTCTGTCTCAGATGGAGCTTATCGGCGGAAGGAGGCATTAGGCATGCGGCTCGCCGCCATGCGTCGAGCAATGCGAGTGAGAACGACCCAAGTTGTATTTTATTCTAATGCTGGCTGCATTTGTACGATTCACGCGTTCCACCACCACCACCTCCTCCTCCTCTTCTGCTGAATGTTAATGCCGGCAATGCGAAAAAGAATGGCGGGTGCAGGTGCAAAACACGCCGGCCACGACCAGAACATCTCCAAACAACATGCGTCGGCATCAGGGCAGCTCTGGACGGGAGAGGCAGGTACGCCCGTGTCAGGAACAGGCTTAGCCTCGGCAGTGCTCTCCACATTTGTTGCTGCCAAGGAGCCTCATTGGCTGTACTTGCTCCGGGCGCTTAGCCTGATAAGGCGTGGAACCTGCATTGGCTCTGCAGCGGCCAAGAGTTTTGGCCTGGGCTCCACACTGCTGTCAAAAAGCGCTCGCGCTGCCGCCGCCCTGGGCCCTTGACGCCCTGACACACACAGAGAGAGGGAGAGACAGACCACTCGCCCACACTCTCTTCCTGCCCCTCTGTGGCTCGACTCTTGGCACTGTCGCCCGCCCGTCTCCTAGGGCTCTTCTCGGCCACTAGCTGCTCCTCGATGGGGGGGCCCGTTCCCTCTCTCACTGTCTTTGCCCAAGAACCTTTCCCTTCGCTTTCTGCTTGCTCACGCTCCTTTTCTTTTCTCACCTCGTCGTCGCCCTGTCCTCTCCCCAATCCATTCATTATTCCTTATTGACCTCGCTTTCCCAACTTGCATCTCGTGCACGCCTATCACTCTTTTTAGGCCACGAACCACACTCCTTTTTTATTCTAAATTACTCTCGTTACTGGACTATTGTCGGAAACCACACCTACGGCACCTTCGACGGCTGCTATTACTGCTATTCCTGCTTCCACCACCGCTGTAGTCGTCGCCACTGCGAGAAACTGCCACTACCAGCACCACCATCATCATCATCGTCTTCGTTGTCTTCGTCGTCTTCGTCATCTTGGTCGTCATCACCATCATCATCACCGCAATAACAACAACTACTTATTAAACTCCGTTTCCCCATCGATATCGACAGTGGCACCAGCCCATCTGGACCCGTCGATCTGCTGCTTTGGACAGCATTTCGATCTTTCTTCTGCCCGTCTCCTGACCAGCGCCCGGGGCATTTCATTCGTTCACAAACCCCATTTTGCGACGAGCACACCCAAATCACTTTGGATTCATCATCGCCATCGAACAAGGACTCCTTGCCATCGAACAAGAGACTCCTTGCACCATGTCAGACATGTCTGAGTCCCCTGACGCCATCAAGGGCGAAATGGAGACACCGCCCCCTACTGCCACCACGCCGGCAGGGGCCTCCAGCAACGGCGGGTCGACAACATCCTCCGTTCCTCGCCGTCCTCCCCGCAAGAGCACTTTGACTCAGCAACAAAAGAACCAGAAAAGGCAGCGGGCTACTCAAGATCAACTGGTCACCCTGGAGATGGAGTTTAACAAGAATCCCACCCCCAACGCGGCCGTGCGGGAACGCATTGCGCAGGAGATCAACATGACGGAGAGATCCGTCCAGATCTGGTTCCAGAATAGGTACGGATGAGCCTGATCCCGACCCTTTTCCCATGAAGCGTGAGTTTGACTGACTCGTGTGGCAGCCGACGGCGGGCCAAGATCAAGATGATGGCCAAGAAGAGCATCGAGGGTATTGACGATGGAGCTGATATCCCCGAGTCCATGAGACACCTGCTAGCAATGCAAGCGATGGAGGCCGGCAGACCCTTTCCCCGCCAGCTAATGGGTCGGGCTAGTGCTCCACTCCCTCAGTATGGCGGTGGCAGCATGCTCATGAACGGGGACCCCAACGCCACCGGCAAAGTCGGTGAGTAGCATGGTGTTGGCGCATCATCGTTGACGAGGCTAATGTTTTTCAGTCATCCATCACTTCACCTGTCGCTCACTCAGCATTGGAACTTGGCGCCGGGTCGGCCAGAACGCCATGGACCTGGTCATCTTCTACTCTCCGGACAAGGCTTGTATCACGTACTACATCAACAACGATTCTGCTGGCTACAAGATCGAATTTCCTTTTGCCTACATCAAGAGCATCCAGCTGGAGCCGGGTGAAACGGCTCCTCCGGGTAATGGCTCGCCTCCTCGGCCCGGTGGTCTCGTGATCGACTTGAACCGCCCACCAAACTTCTTCATGGACTCGTCTGGCTCTGGTGGCTTCTACCAGTGTGGAGACTTTACCGAAGACCAGCAGGCTTCGCAAGTGCTGACCCACCATCTCGGCGGCCACCCGAAGGTGCTCAATGGTCAGCTCGCCAAGCTCGTCTCACTGGAGTCCTTCCAGAACCGGCTCAGTCCTTTCGACGCCAATGCCATGGCAGCGTCTGCCCCAACATCGCCCAGTATGGGCATTGTTCGGCCGGCGTCGCAGCCTCACTTTGCTCGACCCCACCCTCCGCATGTTGGCATGTTCCAAGGCGAGCACTTTGGCATCAACCCTCACCTGCAGGGAGCCCGCATGAACGCTGGCCATATGCATCCCGGACATCGGAGACAACGAAGCAAGTCGGTACCCATTGCCATTGACTTCTCGATGCTCCATCAAGGTATGCCGAGTTTCAACATCCAGCCGCCGTCGGTCGCACTTGGCCCGGATGGCCAGCCCGTATTCAGCCCCGTTCCTCAGGCCACGATGCCGCCGCAAGTCGGGCCCAATCTGCAGATTGACACGTCGGCGGGCTACGGCATGGACTTTAGGCAGGTGCCAGTCTCTGCAACGGCAACATCGCCATCAGAATTCGCCAGTCCCGGCTTCTTCCCGGCCCATCCACACCAGGTGCCGATGCCAGCGGCTGACTTCCACGGTACACAATTCAATATGCCCTTCCTGTCGCCGTCACCGATGGGTGAAGCCAACGTGCCGTCATCGTCAGTGTCTCCTGTGCTGCATCTTCATCATCCAGACCCTGTTATCGCCAACAACTCACCTCCTCTGCACACCATACCGCGCAGTGCGTCGGCGGACATGTTCCACATGGGCCACGATCCCGCAATGCTGGATGAACAGCATCTTCTGAGTGAAATGTACTCGAAGCAGAACCTCAACATGCCGATGGCGAGTCCTGGCCTGGATGAGAACGGGCTGATGGCGATGCACGACATGTCAGAGTATCACACGCCGCGGGAGAGTTTGGATATTCCGATGACGCCGTTTGGCACCATCGATCCAAATGCTCTACAGGCGGGTGATGTAAAGTATACGACGTCATGTCTTTCCTAGGGCAAAATGTTTGCCAACAAGTGTGCACTGTCAGGACGGCGCTGTTCAATTCAATCTTTTATCTATACCCTGTTATCTTGGTGCGGCCGGCCATGGGAGCCGGCCGTTTGGAAAGGCATTGATCGACTTTGAATTGAGTGTGGATCTTGCTTGTCATGTGTTAATGTATCGCAACGAAAATGTCTGTTTTTGAGAGCTGATTGGAAAACTAGGAGGGGAGGCTCGCACAGGTGCCTGGCAAGTTTATACACTTACTGTGTCACCCAGACTGCAGATTGATTGGCTGTTTACGAACTAATGGAACTGTGCTACCACACTGGGAAGACGCATAATTGGCGAAACAGGAGATTGGACTACTTTGCAACTGCGGCAGCCAGATGCAGATTCGAACTTTTTGATTCCACACTATTATCGAGCTTGTGCCCTGGGCCCGGAGAGCTGATGGGAATTGGCAGACAACCATCTGACCGAGGGGAAACACAGCTGATTCATCCAAGTTATGATATTGTAGCTGATTTCATCTCAATTTTGATCCTATAACTGATACGATAGCTCCACCCGGCCCTGGTAACTCCAGTTCTCCATCCATGCTGAAAATTAACCTCGACTGTCCTTTTGTCTTGTATAATGGTGGTCGTGAGCGCTTGCCCCCAAATGGTGATATGCTTTCCTTGACTCTCTTGAGTGATGGAAAATGAGGATGAGTTACAGCCCCCCACTCAGAAGTTTCCGCATCCCTACACTTGGACTGCAAATGTCGAGTCTCATATTGTCATAGATGTAGAGAATTTGAATCCAATCTAAACCACTCTCGCCTTCTTTCATCTGGAAGTCTTCTCTAACCGACCAGTTTCTAGAGGGCTCGAAGAATAGATCACTACGCCGTTGATTTCTGGATCTCGGTATAGCCGTGTCCTATCCTCCCCGTGATAACAAGGACTGTATGAATACAGTGACCTATCCTCCCCGTGATAACAAGGACCGTATGAATGCAGTGACCTATCCTACTCTTGATAGCAAGGACCGTATGAATGCAGTGACCTATCCTACTCTTGATAGCAAGGACCGTACGAATGCAGTGACCTATCCTACTCTTGATAGCAAGGACCGTACGAATGCAGTGTCATCTACACAAGACCCGTCCCTATCCTTGCCCCCTAGGAGTCAGGTCGGCGGTATGGGAATGGAATTGCTTCTTGCGACTTGACTCCACTTCTTGTCACCAAAAGGCGCAAAATTTACCACTATCTCCCAAGTCAACGCTAAGCCATAATACACCATCGAAGCACAGCGCCGAATTGTCGCTTTATAATCCAGGGAGCAGTATCTAAACTTCATCCCCAAATAAGAAGACTGGAAATATGAGTGGGCAACCCAGTGGCCCTATCGCCCCGCTTGGTACAGCGTCGTCACCGTCTCGGGTAGCAATTGACGGACGTTACACATCCCTCATCCCGCTAGAACCGTCACATGCCGACCCAAGCTGGAAGCATCTCGGTGGCGCAGAAAATGGACATCTCTGGACTTACATGTTTGGCGGACCCTACCTCGACAAAGAGGAGTGGAGGAAGACTGTCCAAGGCTTCGGTAAGACCGAGAATCCATTATTTTTTACTGTCCTTTCCGGACCCCGCGACGACCCCAAATCCGAACCTGCTGGTCAAATGTCTTACCTCAATATTGTACCCGACCAACGAAGGATTGAGATCGGCAGTATCATTCTGGGTGAACGGCTGAAACGAACCCGAGCTGCAACCGAGGCCTTTTATTTACTTATCAAGCATGCGTTCGAGAATCTCGGATTCCTGAGAGTAGAATGGAAGGCAAACCGTGTAAACGAACCGAGTCTTGCGGCTGCTGAGCGCCTAGGATTTGTCTTTGAGGGCATTTTCAGGTGCGTAATAGACGCCTATTTTCAAGAGGCGATTTTAACTCTTTATCAGGAAACATATGATCGTCAAGGGAAGGCACAGAGATACGGCGTGGTTCAGTATTACGGATGATGAATGGCCTCATGTTAAGAAAGCTCTCGAAGCTTGGTTGAGTGAGGATAACTTTGACAGCGACGGCAAGCAATTTAGGTCCCTGAAGGACATTAGGCAAGCCTCTTCGCCGAGTAGAATCGATATATATGGACATGCTAGCAATGGCTGGACACGAACTTGGCGGCAGGGATGAAAATGATGCCTGAGCATAGCAGTTTGTATTGCTTGGAATGCCAGTAAGGCAGGAGGAGGCTTGTTGCTGATTTTGCCCCCCCTCCCGCCTCCTTCTGCATTGGTAATGGATTGGTAAGTGAGCCGCGCTGCTCTCACCTCACTCTGGCAGATGGAGCTTCGGGGCGGCGGTCGTATTCTTGGCCAAGATTCGGGCTCATAGACTAAAAATTTCCCTGCTGATTGAGTATTAATTATCACTCGAAGTTTCTCATTTCAGTGGGATAGTAAATCCCATTCGTCTGTTTGGGATTAGTATCATGTCATCTCCAGAAAGCATCGCTCTTCCTTCTTCAGGCCAAACGTCAACACATCTCGACCAGTCTGTTGTGAATGCCGATGCTTGGACCGAACTACCTGACTGGAACGCATCCACAGCTCCAGTGGCTGACACCGTCATCGAAGCTTCTCGTCTCGCCGACGCGGCAGTACCGGACGGTGGACATGGCTGGGTCATTGTTGCAGCGTGCGCTCTGATCACTTTCTGGTTCGTTGGGACCACGTACAGCTGGGGAGTCATTCAAGCCGCTTTAATCCAGGAGAGCTCGGCAAAAGCGTCCACACTGGCATGGGTAGGATCGCTCACCGTTGCCTGTGTTGCCGCCTTTGCCATCCTTAACGGGAGGCTGGTGCGGGTGCTGGGTACGCGAAAGACAGCTTTGCTCGGAATCAGTTTGATGGGATTAGGTCAGCTCTTAGGCGGCTTCGCGATGAAAAACGTGGGAGCGTTGTTCGTTACGGAGGGTGTCGTAATGGGCTACGGCGTAAGCTGTTGCTTCATGGTATTTACCAGATTTGTTTGTCTGTACGCAGACAACCTGAGGCTGACAACTGATCTAGGTCGTGTCTATCGCGCCCGCACAATATTTCTACAAAAGACGTGGTCTTGCCAACGGACTCGTATATGCAGGTGGAGGTGTTGGCGGCGCAGTAATCAGCATATCTATGTCTGCAATCGTTGCCAGTCTTGGGGTAGGTTGGACTTTTAGGCTTGTTGGCATGGTTATGCTGGCTACCGGCCTCCCAGCCGCCTGGTTGGTCACTGAACGAACACCCGTCCGGACCGGGGCATTCGTCGAGTGGTAAGTCCGGATTCCCAGCGTGTACCGTTTTATTCTGCTTACAATTCTATCATAGGTCTCTTTTCCGGGACTTTAAGTTCGTGGTACTCTTCGTTGCAGGCACGGTCGCGACATTTCCCCTCTTCGTTCCCCCCTTCTTCCTCCCCTTGTATGCCCGATCTATTGGTCTCACATCGCAAACAGGGGCAACTTTAGTTGCATCATTCAACTTTTCCTCTGCCCTCGGTCGCGTACTTTGTGGCCTGCTCGGTGACAAAGCAGGCCCAATTAACAGCCTTCTGATGTCACTCGTCGTCAGTGCAGTCAGCATGCTGGCTTTGTGGCCAGTCTCTACCTCGCTTGCTCCGTTGGTTACTTTTGTAGTTATAAACGGACTGGGGAATGGAGGCTTCTTTGCCATAATGCCCACAGTCGTCGGCAATGTCTTCGGCAGTGCGAGAGTGTCTGTGGCTATGGGAATGATGGTTACTGGATGGACAGGCGGGTATCTGCTTGGCGCACCGATCGCCGGATACATCTTGGCGGCCTACGGAGGCGAGGAGGCTGGGTTTAAAGCGTATAGACCTGCAATATTGTACGCAGGTTCGATGGCACTGGGCGCTACAGGTCTGGTTTCATTCGTGCGCTTCAGAATGTCGATGTCTCCGATGAAGCGGCTCTGAGAAATAAAACTCTAGAGACGGATCCGCCCAAAGCATCCTCTGCTATGAACAGATGGGTATTATTATGAGAGAGCTCTATTGTATAAAAGGATATAATTTTGCATGTTGCACTAGGAATTTCGTCGCAGTACTCTCGATGTTGAAGACATGGTATGTCAGGAACTAATACTTATGTGGACTAGTCTAGCTATCGAGCCTGTACCCACATAGCTATGCAGCTTTCTATTCTCCGTCCTATGATACCCTCGCAATTATCGCACCGAAAGGGAGCCCTGATTATCTGAGTCATAGGAAACATCTTGAGAGAATTCTGGGCAGGTGGCCAAAGGTGGTTAGAGGCGTACCAAGCTCGCTAAAGTTACATTGCCCAGTCACCTAATTAAAAGCTTACCTACTCTGGGTTGTTTTCATTGAATAATAGCAACTGCAAGAGGCATGCGCTCTCCAGCTCAGAGGTTCACCGCAGAGAATACGACATGCCGCCATGTGCAACCTAAAAGGCGTGATCATCTTAAGGCTGCTTTGATTCTTGACGTAAGTTAATCATGGATCCGCTCGGACAGTGCGTAGACAGCGCGCGCAGAACGACCGGCCATGTCGTCGCATTTCGATGTTGAAGAACAGAAGAAGAGAGAATGCTCGAATGGTGTCGCCGTCGATGTACACGCTGGATCTGACCATGATGGCGACGGGGAAGTTCGCACCAAAGCCGACAGGCTTGCACGCAAGCTCTCGGCTCGCCAAGTGCAGATGATTGCCATTGGGGGAACAATCGGTACTGGTCTTTTCCTTGGTACTGGCAAGTCGCTGGCAACGGGCGGGCCGGCATCGATCTTGATTGCCTATGCCATTGTTGGTGCGATCGTCTTTGTGATGATGCTTTGTTTGGGAGAAATGGCAGCCTTTGTTCCAGTGGCCGGATCTTTCTGCACTTATGCCGGTCGTTTCGTGGATGATTCCCTCGGCTTTGCGCTTACCTGGAACTACTGGTTCAATGACGCTGTGTCGGTGGCGAGCGACATTGTTGCGCTCCAGCTCTTGCTGAAATACTGGACGGACAACTTCCCAGGTTGGGCCATCAGCTTGATCTTCTTGGTCATCGTCATCGGCTTGAATCTGCTGTCGGTGAGGGTGTATGGCGAGGTATGTTTCAGCCACACTGGACAGTGTATCCAGTCCCACTGCAGGTGATCAAATTAACAAAGACCTCTCTTTCTTTCCTTTTTAGGTCGAATATTGGCTCAGCCTTCTCAAGGTGGTGACAATAGTCATCTTCATCATCGTAGGGATTGTGGTAAATTGTGGAGGAAACCGAAGTCAGCAATACATTGGCGGCAAATACTGGCATATCGGCGATGCTCCTTTTGTGGGTGGCATTGGAGGCTTTGCGTCAGTGTTTGTGACGGCGTCATTTGCATACGGAGGAACGGAATCGATTGCTATCACTGCGGGCGAAACGAAGAATCCTTCGAAGAACTTGCCACGAGTTGTACGCAATGTCTTCTGGCGCATCCTCCTCTTCTACGTGCTCTCCATCCTCTTGATCGGCTTGGATGTACCGTACAACTACCCGAATCTGAATGAGAAGGGGACGAGCACGAGCCCGTTCACGATTGTGTTTGCAGAAGTCGGCAGTAACGTTGCGGGCAGTTTCATTAACTCGGTTATCCTGACCAGCGTTATTTCGGCAGCCAACCACGCTCTTTTTGCGGGTACAAGACTGATGTACACGCTCGCTGTCGAGGGCTATGCTCCCAAGGCTTTCGGTACTTTGAATGGGCACCAGGTACCGTGGGTGGCAGTACTGTCGACTGCGTCTATCAGCGGACTTTGCTTTGGAGCTAGCTACATCGGCGCTGGCCAGCTGTGGTCCTGGCTACAGAACCTTGTCGGGGTATCTAATCAGCTGTCGTGGATCTGTATCGGGCTGGCATCTCTACGATTCCGAGCTGGTGTCAAAGCACAGGGTCTGGAGCATTTGCTCCCTTTCAAAAATTGGACATACCCTGTCGGCCCTGTGCTGGCAATTGGCTTGAACACTGTCTTGGTACTTGTTCAAGGCTGGTCGTGTTTCAGTCCGACATTCAGCGGGGTTGATTTCGTGTCGTTCTATATTGAGTTACCTCTGATGCTCGTCATGATTGTGGGCTGGAAGCTCATCAAGCGAAGTCAATTCGTGCACGTACATGAAATGGACCTAGTCACAGATCGATACGACCTGCATTCCGACCACAGGCCAAATGGCGCAGGTGCTGAGACAGAGCACCGAGGTAGCGCTGTCAGACGGCTATCTACAGTGTTGAAGGAAGGTGAAGAGCCACGGCGGCTTAGGAAGGTTAAGAATTTTGCAACGTGGCTGTTCTTCTAGCCGTCGCTTGGACATGGACACGGACATGGATTTATGTTGGCAAGAAAGGAGATATTGCTCTTCTAGCCGTCGCTTGGACATGGACATGGATTCATGTTGGCAAGAAAGGAGATATTGTTCTTCTAGCCGCCGCTTGGACATGGACATGGATTTGTGTTGGCAAGAAAGGAGATATTGTTCTTCTAGCCGTCGCTTGGACATGGACATGGATTCATGTTGGCAAGAAAGGAGATATTGTTCTTCTAGCCGCCGCTTGGACATGGACATGGATTTGTGTTGGCAAGAAAGGAGATATTGTTCTTCTAGCCGTCGCTTGGACATGGACATGGATTCATGTTGGCAAGAAAGGAGATATTGTTCTTCTAGCCGCCGCTTGGACATGGACATGGATTTGTGTTGGCAAGAAAGGAGATATTGTTCTTCTAGCCGCCGCTTGGACATGGACATGGATTTATGTTGGCAAGAAAGGAGACATACACCCCGGAGAGCTATTTTCCCTGGCGAAATGGCGCGTACAGCGCACTAGTTGACCTCGCCGGGACTGCCTTTCGGAAAGTCGTGCAACACTGAACTTGACGGCTGAGGGGCCTGATATTCCGAAGGTAGTCACACCAACTTCTTTGACTGGTATGCTATCCAGACTCCATCCCAACTTCAATCCTAGCCTGGAGCGAATACAAACACTTGCTACTACTTATATCCCAGACGTTGAGTATGTTGCCAAATCTTGAGATTGACATGAGCCGCGGCGAGTGATGTGTGTCATGAATGACAGTACACAACCATGTATAATTAGAATGCCTGAATCCTGGCCTTATTGGCAAGATTGCCCGTCTTTTCAGTGAGGTTTTGGGGTCCTCAGCCTACTGGCATTCCAGGCCTACCAATGTGAGAAGGTAACTAAGCCGACTGAAAGCAATCAACCTTGAGTGTGTTGTAACGGGTTGCCAGTTACAAGCATAAACATTAAAGGTTCCGAGGAAGCAGCCAGGACTTGGGGCTACCTTCTCGGCCTTTTTAGACTTCTGGGCGGTCTTTACCAGGCACTTGGCATAGAACGGCTCAGGCTCTTACCAAAGGGGAATAAACTCAATACGGGTTTAACTTTGCTTGGCGCTTGGCGCGCAGAATCCATTAAGCATGACCCGCAGTAGTTCTACTGGCCGCCACACTCTGCACCAATGCTCGCTGGCGCCTTGCTGCTGTAATTGCGCGGTAGCAATATGCCTGCTGGATCAGTGACTGTGAGCGCCTGCTACTGCGATGAATGGCCTGACGGATGGCGGTGCCGAGTGTCCCGACACAACGACTCCGTTTCCCGATCTCGACGACGAGCCGTTTCCGCCCGTATTAGGAGGGCAAGAAAGGGAGAGGGACAGGGACAGAGATAGAGATAGAGACGGGGACAATAACAGAGATAGAGACAGGGACAATAACAGAGATAGAGACAGGGAAAATAACAGAGATAGAGACAGGGACAATAACAGAGACAGTAACAGAGACAGTAACAGAGACGATGACAGAGACAAGGACAGCCGCGCCAAGCGGCGTGCTGACTACACGCCCGGCCACAAGCGGTCGATCTCGGGCAATCTGCTGTCCAAGTTGACGCTGCTGCGTACGGCCAGCGGCGAGCAGGACAAGCCTGATGGCGGTCTGGGCAGCGCCGGCGGGGGGGCAATGGCAGAGGCGGTGCAGGCCCAGCAGAAGCCACGCCGACGGAAGGGAAGCCTGCGCAAGACCGTTATGGGCAAAGGACGCGACCGCAAGGGCAGCGACATCAAGAATACCAAGACGAGCAGTCCGCTGGCCGGTTCGCCGGGCGTGGAGGGCGGCGACGGCGAGCGGTCGACGGCGACGGCGACGGCGACGGCGACGGCAACAGCGGCAACAGCGGCAACAGCGGCAACAGCGGCAACAGCGGCAACAGCGGCAACAGCGGCAAGCACCAGCGACGCCAGCCGTCTTGCCACCGCTCCGTCGTCGTCTGGCCCCTTCCTAGTGCCGCCATCGTCTCAACCACCACCGCCGCCACCGCCAACACTGCCACAGCAGTCTCAGCCGCGATGGCCAGCGGCGCTACAGACGCTGTCGCGCGTGTCGATCCCCAGCATCCGCTCCAGCATCGCCAGCATCGACCCGGCCAGCTCATCGGCGAGCATCGCGACTGGGCCGCCGCCGGAGCCGCTGGATGCAAGCACGGAAGATGAGGACGAGCTCATGCTGCAGCCGTCGTCTTCTCATCGTCATAGTCATCGTCACCACCGTCACCAACAGCGCCATCATTCCTCCTCGATGCGACCACTCTCGTCCAACGCGTCGTCTACAACAACAGACTCGTACTTTCCTTTCCAAGAACCAGTGCTGCGCATGTTGACTCGCCCGCTTTCTACGACGCGCAGCCCCCTCGCCACCTCGCTGCAATCCATCCCGAATTCGCCCACAGCCTCGTCTGCAGCACCTGCATCAGCAGTCGAAGCGGCGGCGGCGGCGGCAGTGGCAGCGGCAGCAGCAGCGGCAGCAGCAGCAGCAGAGATCGAGGATGGCGAATGGGACTACTCGGAAACAGCCTTCTGGGGCTATGTGATCCTGGTGACGACGTGGGTGGTGTTTGTCGTGGGCATGGGCTCGTGCTTCGGGGTGTGGTCGTGGGCGTGGGACGTGGGCCAGACGCCGTACGCGCCGCCCGAACTGGAGGACGACCCGACGCTGCCGATTGTGGGCTACTATCCCGCGCTCATGGTGCTGACGTGCGTCATGGCGTGGGTGTGGGTGGTGGTTGCGTGGGTGGGCATGAAGTATTTCCGGCATGCGAGCACGGGTAGTGCGAGCAGCAGTTAGTTAGATTTGTGTGTGTGTGTGAGTGAGTGAGTGAGTGTGAGTGAGTGAGTGTGTGTGTGTGTGTGAGTGTGTGTGTGAGTGTGTGTGTGAGTGTGTGTGTGAGTGTGAGTGAGAGTGTGTGTGAATGACATGTAATTTGTTGCTGCTATTCTATGCTAATGCTCCAGTGTGTGGGCCGCGGTTTTGCTGCTTTGTTGGCCGCGTCGTTGGCCGCTTCGTTGGCTGCTTCGTTGTTGGCTGATTCGTTGTTGGCTGATTCGTCGGCTGCTTCGTCGGCTGCTTCGCCGCCTGTTTCGCCAGCTGCGTCGTCCTCCCAAGGTGCACTTGCATTATCACTTCCATTGGCACCCCTGCTGGCCTTGGCATGGGCCACTCGTGAAGCCCTGGCTCTTGGCTGAGCCATGCGTCATCAGCCCTACCGTCACCATCACTATCATCACTGTCATCGCTATCATCATCGCTATCATCATCATCATCATCATCATCATCATTACCATCATCATCATTACCATCATCTGCCGCCGCGTCGTGTTGGGCCGTGCGAAAGTAGTCTTCTCTCTGGTCTTGTTGATGATCCGCATTCAAAGGCAAACTTGGACTGGGAGTCAGGGCCTTACACCCCGTGGATTCTACCACGGGTGTGGTTGACGTCGTCGTGGCTGTGGACACGCTACCAGGCGCCTTGGCCAGCAGGCCTTTGCACTTGGCGAAGCCGGTGCTGCGCTCGGTGGAGGGGTCCTCGTTGTAGAATTCGTCCTTGATGGGCTTGATGTAGACGGTCTGGTTGGAGATGGTGAGGATGGTGTTGGTCGGCACCGACAGCCAGCTGTGGCGCTCAAAGGTCAGCGGCTCCGAGGCCACCAGGACCACGTCCGAGGCCTTGTCGCGGCGCTCCATCCTGAACTGGCCCTTGGCCTGGCCCTCAACCCACGCCGTGCCGGACGAGTAGTACAGGCTGGCGGCCGCGTCGGTCTTGCTGGACACGTAGCGGGTGACGACGACGGTGTGGCCGTCAGTGAGGGCAAAGTTGAGCAGGCTGCGCGTTTCGTTGCCCGGCTCGCGCTGGAGCAGGTCTGCCGGCACGGCTTTGATAAAGGCATTGATCTTGGCGATCGTCTTCTTCATCGCGCGCCGCAGCAGCTTGGGATCAAAGCCGGACTCGGCCTCTGCCGGCGACGAAGGGTCGACGCCCTCGCGTTCCAGCGTGTCGAGGAAGAGGGCAAAGGCCCACTCGGAGTCGGTCCCGCCCTTGACAGCCAAGAACCACTTGTCGGCCAGCGAGTCGGCCAGCGGGCGCTTGACGTACTTCCACGCCCCGATGTTGCCGTTGTGCATCCACATGAGCGAGTTGTGCTGGAAAGGGTGGCAGTTGCTCTCGGCCAGGCTGCCCTCGGTGGTGGCGCGCACGTGGGCGAAGATGAGATGCGACGCCGTCTTGGGCGCCAGCCGCTCCAGATTGACACAATTCCACGCCGGCAGCGTCGACGTGAAGATGCACGGGTCCGGGCCCAGACCAAGGCTTGGGTCGGTGTACCAGCCGACGCCGAAGCCATCGCCGTTGTGCGGCCGGCGCGTGTCAAGACGGAGCCGGGAGTCGTAAGACTGGATGAGGATGGAGTGTGATGGTTCGGTAATGAGTTTGCTGAGGACAATGGGCTTGGATCCTTTATACACCTGGATATACAACATCGTGGACGAGGTCAGTGGAGACCGGAAGGGGGAGGACAAGGCAGGGCAGGGCAGGCAAGGCAGGGGAGGGCAGGGTAGGCAAGGCAGGGGAGTGCAGGACAGGCAAGGCAAGGCAAGACAGGCAAGGCAAGACAGGCAAGGCAAGGCAAGATAGGCAAGGCAAGATAGGCAAGGCAAGGCCCGGCCCGGGCGGTAGGGGGTGACAGACCATGAACCGGCACATGGTGTTTCTTTTTTCTTTTGCTGCTTTTCTCTTTCTCTTTCTCTGTCCTTTTGTTTTGCAATCCTATATATATGTATTTTGACGTTGAGATATGGAGAAAAGCAAAGCTAGCGGCCAGCTTTGCCCTTGGACATGCAATCCTGAGCAAGGCAGATAAGATAGATGATGACAAGCAAGAAGAAGCTGGCTCTCAACAGCGAAAACGAAGTGCACAGCTCGACCAACGCCTTGCAGGAGAAGAAGAACAACAAGACCAACGCCCACACAAAGAAGCAATGTTTGCCAGATAGTTGCAATAAGACTCACCGCCGACTCGGCTCTGTGGATACAGTAATGAGTGAGTGTGAGCCGGCCTAGACGGGCCCCGGCGCGCCTCGGGCATGTCAGGGCAGCGCCAAGCGAGCCAAGACGTCATTGGCCTAGCCACTCGCGCCATTGATTAGCCATTATTAGTTAGTAACTAGAGGCAGCCGTTAGTGCATGGAAGCGGCATCGTCACGTCACTCACATCCATCACTAACTACGGTAATACCGTCTCGCTATCGCGTGCCACCGGCCGTCTGTGACTTCAGTCGATCGATGCGTGCACTTCAATGAACGCGCGACTGGTCTCGGCCCGCGTTGCGCCTCTGCTGCTGCGGCGGGGCCTGCTTGTTGCCCGGCCGTACCATGCAGTCGCCGGCCACAGCGGCCTGCGGCCACAGGCACACCCGTCGCGATGGCCTCGCGGCGTCTATTCCATCTCGAACTTGCCTGCCGTGCGCGCCTTCTCGTTTGTGCGCATCCTGCCCCGCCTGGCCTTTAAGGCGGCGCGGCTGCCTGCCATCTTTGGCGCGTCAATGATTGGTGCCTTTGCCTACATTCAGCACCAGACGCAACAGGCAGGCACGTGGGTGCTGGACAAGGTCAACGCAGCAGGCACGACCGTGACGGACGCCGCCACCAGTGTTTTTACCGGCGGCCAGGCCATCCTGGAACAGATGGGCCGCGGCTGGGAGAAGACCAAGGAGGACGTGCAGATGCCCGAATGGTTGCGGACGCTGTTTGAGCAGAGCGACAATGAGGCTAGTAGCGGCAGCAATGGCAGCAGCAGCAGCAGCAGCAGCAGCAGCAGCAGTGGCGGCAGCGGCGGCAGTGGCGGCAGCGGCGGCAGCGGGCCGTCGAGCACAGAAGCATCGGCGGCGGCGGCATTGGCTACCGGCGCCGCCGTGGGGCTGAGCGACGACGAGGACGACGAGCAGAAAGAAGACCAGCAGCAGGCGGCCAAGGACGACCAGATGATGCTGCTGACTAAGAAGATGATCGAGATCCGCAGCATGCTCAACAGCGTCGGCCAGTCGGCCGCGCTGACCCTGCCCTCGATTGTGGTGATTGGCAGCCAGAGCTCGGGCAAAAGCTCGGTGTTGGAGGCCATCGTCGGCCATGAGTTTCTGCCCAAGGGCAGCAACATGGTGACGCGGCGGCCCATTGAGCTGACGCTGATCAACACGCGCGACGCCAGCGCCGAGTACGGCGTGTTCCCCGCCCTCGGCCTGGGCAAGATGACCGACTTTGGCCAGATCCAGCGCACGCTGACCGACCTGAATCTGGCGGTGGCGGCCGACGAGGGCGTGAGTGATGATCCGATCCAGCTGTCCATCTACTCGCCCAATGTGCCCGATCTGTCCTTGATTGATCTGCCCGGCTACATCCAGGTCGTGGGCCAGGACCAGCCGGGCGAGCTGAAGCAGAAGATCTCGGAGCTGTGCGACAAGTACATCCAGCCGCCAAACATCATCCTCGCCATCTCAGCCGCCGATGTCGACTTGGCCAACTCGGCCGCACTGAAAGCCAGCCGGCGGGTGGACCCGCGCGGCGAACGCACCATCGGCGTCATCACCAAGATGGATCTGGTTGATGCTGAGCGCGGAGCCGAGGTGCTGTCAGACCGCAAGTACCCTCTGCGCCTGGGCTACGTCGGCGTCGTCTGCAAGATCCCGCACGCCGGCCTGTTTACGCGCGGCGGCAACATTACGAAAACCATTGTCAAAAACGAGAATGCCTTCTTCTCGCACCACCCGCTCCAGTTTGGCCCGGAGTCTGGCCTGCTGACGGGGACGCCGAGGCTGCGTAAGACGCTGATGCGTACGCTGGAGCAGGTCATGGCATCCAGCCTGGCGGCCACGCGAGAGGCAATTGTGCTGGAGCTAGAGGAGGCCGCGTACGAGTTCAAGGTGCAGTACAACGACCGGCCGCTGTCGGCAGAATCCTACCTTGCCGAGAGCCTGGACAGCTTCAAGCACTCATTCAAGGAATTCAGCGAGCACTTTGGCCGGCCCCAAGTGCGGCAATTGCTCAAGGACACGCTCGACCAGCGAGTGCAGGATCTGCTGGCCAAGAGATATTGGAACCGGCCCATTGACGAGCTCGGCCCGGCGGCCCACGAGGCCGACTCGCTGGCGTCGCTGCCCACCGCGCCCGCAGATTCGCTGGTGTGGCAGCGCAAGCTCGACGCTTCTTCCGCCGAGCTGACTAAGCTGGGCATCGGCCGACTGGCCACTACGGTGGTGGCCAATGAGCTGCAAGCACACGTCGACAGGCTGATCGCCGCCTCCACCTTTGCAGCACACCCATTCGCCAAGAAGGCCATTCGCGACGCGTCGTCGACCATCCTGAACGAGCGTTTCTACAGCACGAGCGACCAGGTCGAAAACTGCATCAAGCCGTACAAATTCGAGATCGAGGTCGAAGACAACGAGTGGTCCAAGGGCCGAGAGAATGCGACCAGCGTGCTCAAGGGCGAGCTCAGAGCGGTGCAGACGGCCGAGAAGCGGCTGGAGGATGTCGTCGGTAGGAAGAAGCTGAGAGACGTGGTGGCCTTTGTCGACCGCGTGCGCAAAGCCGACGTGGTGCTCGAGGGCGACGGGGCCGGTGGAGCCGGCGGCTTTTCGAGCGCGTTGCTGCAAAAAGGTGATTCCTGTCTTTCTGTCTGTCTGTGTGTTTGTCTGTCTGTGTGTTTGTCTGTCTGTCTGTCTGTCTGTCTGCCCATACCTATCCCTGTCTGTTCACTGCCTATACCTATCACTGCCTCTATCGCTACCCATGCCTATCACTGCCCATGCCTATCACTGCCCATGCCTATCACTGCCCATGCCCATCACTGCCCATGCCTATCACTGCCCCATGCCTATCACTGCCCATGCCTATCACTGCCCATGCCTATCACTGCCCATGCCCATCACTGCCCATGCCTATCACTGCCCATGCCCATCACTGCCTATGCCCATCACTCTCTGTCCACCCATGCTGATGATAATCCCATGTATACAGGCCGCGAGGCAGTCTTCCTCCGCGACCGCGCAGACCTCCTCCGCATGCGGCTGTCCGCCATCAGATCGTCACAGTGCGCCAGCCGCAAGAACAAGTACTACTGCCCGGAGGTCTTTCTCGACGTCGTCGCCGACAAGCTCACCTCCACCGCCGTGCTCTTCCTCAACGTCGAGCTGCTGAGTGAGTTCTACTACAATTTCCCCCGCGAGCTCGACATTCGCCTGGGCAAGCACCTGACCCAGGGTGAAATCGAGAGATTTGCCCGCGAGGACCCCAAGGTGCGCCGCCACCTGGACCTGATCAACAGGAAGGACATGCTCGAGATGGTCCTCGACAAGATCGAGAGTCTGAGGCAGCTCGAGGGACGGGCCAAGGCCGACAGTGGTGCCGCCAGCGGCAGTGCAGGCCGCAAGGACAACCAGGGCCGTCGGTGGGGGTTGTTTTGAGCGAGCAGAGCCGCGCGAGTAGTGCGTGCTGCTGCGTGCTGCGTGCTGCGTGCTACTGCGTGCTGCATGCCGTGTGCTGATGAATCATTCTTTGGTCTGGCTGGCGTTGCCCCCCTGTTGACGCATGATAGATACCCATGAAACTGGCCCTGTTTTGCCTGTAGACAACCGAGCGAATTCCACTCCAGAGCGTGACGTGATCTGTCCTGTTCACCTTCGCCCCGCCGACGCCAGAAAGGGATAGCGCAGGGCGTCTACACCGGCTTCGACATCGCTCTGCTTCTTGCCAGCGCCCAACATGGTCCACGCAATGTCCCCATCCACACTCTCGACCCCTCCGCCGCGGGCGTCGCCGCTCGGCCCGCTCTTGTTCCTCCTGCCCAGCTTGTCCGCCACCTTGACCACGCTGAACCGGATCATGCGCGGGTCCAGGCTGAGCTGCCGCTTGACCCCGTTCAGCGTCGTGATCGAGCTGTCAAACTGCATCACAAAGTAGTGGCCCTGGAAGTTCTGGTTCTGGTGCTTGGTCGTCGGCCGTGGCAGGTCGAACTGGCCCCAGTTGCGCAGCCCGCGGATCACACCCCGTGCCGCCAGGATTTGCGAGCCGATGGACGATGCAATTCTATTGTGATTGTTATTATTATTCATGTTATTATCAATCGTAGTATTATTAGTCTTGTGGTTGCTATTGTTGTTGTTTTTTGACTACAAGCAGCCAAAGAAAAAGGGACAACGGTGCGGGAGGTGGAGAAAGACGACGACGACGACAAAAGAAACTTACTCTCGGACGTGGGTCAGGTTGCCCGGTCGGACCTGGTTTGGTTCAGAACACATGTTTGTTGTCCATGGCGCCGCTTACCACTGCGATTAATTCGTAGAGCATTCTTGTCTACAAGGGTGGGTACAGTATGAAAGCTTGTTGGAGACAAGTGATGGAGACAAGTGATGGAGACGAAAATGGAGATGAGAATGGAGATGAGAATGATGGAGACGAAAATGGAGATGAGAATGATGGAGACGAAAATGGAGATGAGAATGATGGAGACGAAATTGATAGAGATGAGAATGATGGAAACGAGAATGGAAACGAGAGTGATGGAAGCGAGAATGGAAACGAGAATGATGGAGAGCTTGTTGATCGGCGCGCCGCACGTGACGAATCGGATCAATCTCAAAGACAATGGATGATACCGCCCTCTACTGTACAGCCAGCCACTCCTCTTCTGCCCGCTTAGTGACCTCGACACCATGAGCACATCGGTGGCTGCTCGGCTCGTGCCTGCCGTTGCACGCTGCGCCTTCAGGTCGCCGTCCGTGGCCAGACGCTCCTTCCCCCACTGCCCGCAAGTGGGTCCATACAATAAAGCTGGTGGTGCACGCCGGTGCTTGGCCAGCAGCACTTCTCGTGCGTCGCATGAATGAATGAATGAATGGCAGGGGCAGGGGCCCAGGCTGACAAACGTGGCAGTGCTGTCGAAGAAATACACCGAGGAGCACGAGTGGATCGAGTTGGACGCAGATGGCAAGACCGGTAGGATAGAATAGGCCCCGACAATATTGCAAGTACATTTAAGCTCACACACACCTTTGTCTCTCCGCCTTGCAGGCACGATTGGCATCACAACATACGCAGCAGGCCAGCTCGGCGATGTCGTCTACGTCGAGCTGCCCGAGATTGGCGCCGAGATCAACAAGGGTGACACGATTGGTGCAGTCGAGTCGGTCAAGTCGGCTTCAGACATTATGACGCCGGTGACTGGCAAGGTGGTCGACCACAACCAGAGTCTGGAAGAGAAGCCAGGCGACATCAACAAGGATCCTGAGGCCGGCGCCTGGCTGGCAAAGATCGAGCTTGCCGACCCTGCCGAGCTGGACACCTTGCTGGACCTCGACAGTTACGTCAAGTACACACAGGAGGCTGACGAGTGAAGCTTCAAGCCTGAAGCCTGCTATCGTATGATATGTGTACAGCCTGAAGCTTGAAACCCCAAGCCTAAGCCCCAAGCCTGAAGCCTGCCATCATATGATATGTGTACAGCCTGAGGCCTGAGGCCCCAAGCCTGAAGCCTGAAGCCTGAAGCCTGAAGCCTACTATCATATCATATCTGTACAGTGCCATGGCCTTTTTTTCTTGTTACAGTTTTAACACTCAAGGAAGGCTGTTGTGCGCCGTGGCTTTTGGCAATCAATGCATCCTGACCTGTTCAACCATCAGGCTCACCTTCTCCCCCTCTGAACTGCTATACAAGCCCCCTTGTTTTCATGACTTGTACAGATCAAGCTGCTGTTGAATGAGCTCCTCGTCCGTCAAACCCGCCTCCGGGTCTGGCATCTCGACCGTCATCTTGTACTGGACGGGCGCGCTGACTGCCTCAATGGGCACCATGATCTCGTGTTTTTGCATGATCCTATTTCTCGCCGCTGCCAGACCCGCGCCAGCCTGGCCGAGGTCGTTGTTGCCCGCACTGCCCTTGACCATCACTTGCAGCGAGGGTGGATTGCCCATGCGACGGAACCAGCTTCGCTGCACCAGCTTCAGCGAGGACAAGGTCCACGTGCTTCCATCTGCCGAGAGGTCGTCGACCAGCTCCTCCGTCTGCTTCTTGTACCAGGGCTGGAGCTTCGAGTAGACCCGCCACATGTCTTCCGGGCTCTGCGCGTGTGCGGCTGCCTGTCGGAGCCAGTCCTGCGTCACCGGCATCTGAACGCGTCCCACAAAGGGGTCCAGCGCCCAAGCCTGGACTTCCTCCTTCGCCTGATAAGGCTGAGTGGCCGGCGTGGTATGCAAGCCGTCATGGCCCTGATCTGCAATGCCAAGCACAGCAGCGATCTGGTCTCGCGATATCCCCTCATCCTCCAGTCGCTGTTTGAGGCCCTGAAGCTCGATGAGCGGCTGATCTTGGTCCTTCTTCCACTTGACGAACGCCGCCCACTCGTCGGGGCCGGCGTTGATGATCTCAGCAGGCACAGTGTCTTGGCCATCACCACCACCACTATCATCATCATCATCATCACCACCACCACCACCACCACCAGCAGGAGGAAATCTGCCCTCACTGCGGTACGTTGCCTCCGCCCACCAACAGCTCCTCCGATAGCCCGGGATTTGCGCCTCGTACCTCTTCTTCTCCGCCTCCGACGTAGCCAGAATAGCCATGTGCGTGACAAAGGTCAGGGTTATGCTGTCCTTCAGCCGGTCCAGCTCCGCGCGCGGCTCCTCGAGATGCTTCTTAGTCCACAGCGCCCACTTCCACGCCGTGAAGTACGTCACATCGATCTCCTCCCTCGTAATCTCTGCTGGGTCCAGCGGGTTGTCTCCCTTGCGGATGACCGTGCGGATCTGCCAGATCACGGCACGACAGCGCTCGCAGAGGTTGGCCGCCTCCAGCACGCCGCGTCCCGCTATCAACCGCCCTTCCTTGGCCAGCGCCCCCAGTTGCTCCAGGCAAATCGACGTCAGATTCACTTCATCCCGCAGCCGGTTGATGTTCACCGCCGCGTCGCGGTAGTCGCCAATCACCATCACCAGCGTCTGAGCGAGCTGCAATCCCAGCTGTGCCACGCCCAGGATGGCGCTGGCTTCGCCGATGCCCGCCATGATGCCAAAAGTTACTGCAAGTAATTAATAGTCCTCCCCTTGATTCGAGAGTTCTCGCCCTGCAGCTGGCTGTGCCAGTGTCCACATTATGATATGGCACATAGACGAGCAAGCCAGACCTCCGTCGGCCGGACGATCAGATCATCGGCCTGGTGCAGCACTAGCTACGGTCCGATGAAGTGCCCAGTGTTGGAATCAGCTCAGTATTCGATCCCAAACCGGGCTTAGCGTCACGCATGACTATTGCCACAGAACTTTACGAGTATCTAGCTGTCACGTGACTACCAAGAGCTACTCTAGAGTGCCCCTGTATAGCACCTAATTAGTACTAGATAGTGGTATATCATCAGATATCTGTAATCCAGACCAACTGTGCTGATTAGTCCGTAGTTTGCATTACAATTCCCAACACCCGGTTGGGCGGAGGCTGCCACGGCAACGCAATTCTCTCACCTTACCAACCCGTACCCTCTTCCTCTTCCTTCGTCTCTCTTTGCACCTTCATCTTCCACCATTGGGCTGCCATCTGGTTCGCGCATAATACGATTACAATGGCGGTCTCACTCCGCAACGCCGTCGCTCCATGTCGAAAAGCAGTCAGCTATGTCGCAAAGCAGTCAGCTATGTCGGTAATTAGACAGCCAACCCGAGACTATTCCCTTTAGGGATAAATTCATATACTTGGCCATGACTTAAGCTCTCGCAATAAGACGCCATACTGGTAGCTCACCCTCCTCGTCCTCCACAGCTGGCCGCGGCAATAGAAATGACAACCCAAACAACCAAGGTGCTCATCTTCGGGGCCGGGGCCATCGGCGCCTTCTACGGGTCGCGACTGGCAACACTAGGCCCGCGTGTGCTCGTCTCGGTGGTGTGCCGATCCAACTACACGGCCGTCAAGCAGCATGGCTTCACCATCGAGTCGCCCTCGTACGGCACATACACCTGGGTCCCCGACCAGACGTTCGCCAAGGCCGATGAAGCCCGGGGCCAGAAGTGGAACTATATCGTCGTGAGCACAAAGGCGCTTCCCGACGTGGCCGACGACAGCGCCCTGCTCGACGGCCTGGACGCCCAGGCCATCGTGCTAATCCAGAACGGGCTGGGCGTTGAGGAGCCCTACTTCCGGCGCTTCCCCGCCGCCAAGATCCTGAGTGCGGTCACAATTGCGAGTTGTGCGCAGCCCGAGCACGGGCGCATCGTGCACAACCGGTGGACGCGCATTAACGTGGCGCCGTACGAGAGTGGCCAGGACCAAGGGCGGGGCGCGGCGGCGCTTGAGTTTGTGGACCTGCTGGTCAGCGGCGGCATCAAGGATGCGAGTGCATACTCGGAGGACAAGATGCAGTTGCTGCGCTGGCACAAGGTGGCCATCAATGCGGCCATGAACCCGAGCAGCGTGTTGGCCGGCGGCGCCAATAATGCGAGCATGGCACGTGACGCCGACATGGCCGAGCACCTCAAGGGCGTCATGGACGAGGTCTTGAGCGTGGGCCAAAAGGTCGTGGGCCGGCCGTTCCCCGCCGATTTCGCCAGTGCCGACAAGATCTTGCAGAGCACGCAGCGGAATCCAAGCGGCAGCGTGCCCAGCATGCAGCTGGACTGGGCCAGCGGCAAGAAGATGGAGCTGGAAGTCATCCTCGGCAATCCTATCAGGCTGGCCAAGGCCAAGGGCTTTGACATGCCCCGATTGCAGAGTCTGTATGCCCTGATGAAGTTTAAGCAGAGGCAGCGCGACACCAAATTGTAAGTGGCACAGTCCATCGTCTACATTCATACTATTCCTGCATCAACGCCGGGGTTGAGATGACACGGCTGGAAAGAGAGAGAGGTAGGTAGGTAGGGTTCATGTCATTCAAAACTCTAAAGTCTCTGTGTATTATTACCCTTTTAGCCTCTAATAGTATAGTGATGGTAAGGCAATGGCCTGGTCGCCGTCAGCTCAACTGTCGTTGTGCCGCGTATAGCCAGCAACTAGACCCCAGCAGCCAACACCACCCTGTCGTCCGTACTCCTCATTGATTAAATTCCTCGCGGCTACACATAAGCCCTCGCTTTCCACGCCGTCCCACCCTTCGTCCTGGAAGTCTGTGCCGACCAGGTAGCTGGTTGCAAACGACAATCCCTGACGCCATAAATGCGACTTCATCAGCAGGACCGTGGCCCCGACGGAATCGAGCCTGAAAAGGCCGTCAATATGATCTGGACTGTCATCACTCGGCGCTGACCGCTCGGCGCTCGATTCATTGCCAACCAGCCGCTTTTCCCGGTCAGACCGTCTACCTTTTTCTTGCTTGCCTCTGGCCTCCTCAACCTCTCTTCGCAAATCCCCCATGTGCTTACTCTTCCCCGGAACACTCTTTGGAACCCAGGCGCTTTTATCCTCGCGCAGCTTGGCTCTTTCCTTGGCGTTGGGCGAGCTTCTCGTGCCAACCCAGGCATTGAAGTCGTAGTCAACATTGCTGTCTCCGAAATAAGAAATGGCAGTCTGGATGCCTACTTGCGGATGGGCAGCGGAGAAGTTCAGCATCCTCTGCACCAGCTCCGGCGAGAGCTCGTACACATCTGCGTCAATCCACAGCAAGTGTTCGTGGCTGACCTCCAGCGACGTCAGACTGGCATAATTCCTCAATCGCGCCATCTCTACCCTTCTGGCGTGTTGAACGCCCCCCAGGTGCCTGAACAGTCTCCACGTGCCAATGTCGGCGTAACCCGGGTGATGGATCAGATGGAGCGAGGCGTAGTCGGTATGGAGCGCTTGGGTACTGTATCTCTCGAATTCTTCTTCGCTTGACGTGAACAGGGTGAGAGATATCGTAGCAGGATCAAGCTCTGTCCATGCCAGCATCTCCAGGAAGGAGAAGAAATTGCGTCCCGATGCCCACGACGAAGAGTCCTTGGTCATGACGAGGACCAGCAGGGTCGGGCTAGTGTCGTAGTCGGTGTTGGTGAGGACGACATGTCTAATTGGGCTCGAAAGAGTCTTGTCGGTGTATTCCTTGTGGGTCCACTTGGAAAGATTGTGTGAAGAGGCGCTAGAGACAGAGCCTTGAACTGAGGTGGTGGAAACGGTAACATGACTAGTATTATCGGTCGTGGTGGTTGTTGATGCAGATGGTTCATAAGGCAGTTCATCCTCATCTAGAGGAGGCGCTGAAAAGACCACGTCTATATCGACATTGTCGATTTGCTCGATTTCCCCGACCGACGGCTGCAGTGGAGGGACAGCAGTATCGACATGGCCTAGCACCGCTCCATTGCCAGAAAGTCCAGGCGTAGCAAAAGGGAGACTGTGGCCTGTAAATGCCGAGACCAAGCTGTACACAATGTAAATGAGCGACAACGCAGCAGACAGCCGGAGGCTGATCTTAAGACTATTCTTGTTGACGATATTCATCGCTCCTCCCCATCAGCAGCGACGTCTCGACGACAGGAAGACATGGTGCGATGCTAGAACAGGCCAGTGCAGCACACGCTACACAGCGAGGGCTGCGCTGGTGGCACTTTCCTCGGCGCCGCAGTTGTCTCATCCTGTTCAATCTCAGAGATACAACGCCTTGGCCAGCTCGAGGAATCTGAGGAATCAGAGCACGCGAATGACAACGTGTCTGTGCTTAGCGAGTTCGCTGTGTGCTGGGCACTAAACTCAATCTGCGCGCCATGGCTATCTCCAATAGAAGGCTAGGAATGCGACAGATAGAGTCTGCCATACCAACCATTAACTCCCCACAGAGTAATTACGCAATGATGACAGCAAAGAAGACTTTCATCACCCAGTATCGGTCTAATTTTGCCTGGGCCAGGACGAGCGCGCTCCAGCTAACGGCGAGGAACAAGGCAAACAAACCAAGCACCGACATGCTGTGCTTCGGTCTGATACTAAATGCAGTGGAGAACTATCGTCACTGAACATCGACATTGTTCTGGTCCATCCATCCATCCGTCCATCACATCACATCAACACTCAAGCTTCTTTAAACAAGACAAAACAAGCATAACCCGTCATGATGAGTTTCTTCACTGGCAAGCTGATCGTCTTCTTCCTCGGGCTTGGAATCTTGGCGAAAGCTTTAAGAGGGGTTGCAGCGGTTATCTTTGGCGAAACAACCCTTCGGTCGCTTTATTAGGAAGTCACCCACTCTTCTCGCAGGCCCCTAGTAGACGAATCATCGTTCAGGTGAGTCTATTGCTCCTAGTGATGCAGATCACGCTGGTGGGTTCCAGAGAACTCTCTGTCTGCACGTAGGGTAGCCCCGCATTACCACATATTTGCTCGCCTGTATTAGCTCTGGCCGACTACCGATCAACAGATTTGGTGGTGTTGAACACCAAGCAGTAGAAACCGAGTTGCGGAGACACTGCCCTCATTGGCCAGACAACACGGGGTCAGCAACGGAGATGTATTCCATGCGGAGTGCCCTGCGAGGGCCAAAGCCGAGTGGCTGCGTGCTGCGTGCCGCAGAGTGGAGCATCAAGGACTTCTTTGGAAGGGTTACATTATACCATTGACCGAGGACATCTCCCATTGAAGCAGCTTACCTCTCCGCAAAGGCAGACTCACGTTCTCGATCAAGTCTAACCAACTCGATGGAAGAGGAGTGAGGTGAGGTGTAAGGGCGGGCACCGAGTCTCTGTGCACTACAAAGATTTGGTCACCAACCAATCTTCTTCCTCGGACTTCCAAGATGTTGACCATGCGCGTCCCTTTCAATATCTTCCTGGTGGCCTTGGTGGCCGCTCAAGACTACACTGAACGTTTCCGACCTCAGTATCACTTTACCCCTCCAGAGAATTGGATCAATGATCCCAATGGCTTGATCTTCCATGAGGATGAATATCACTTGTTCTATCAGTACAGTCCTAATTCAAATGTCTGGAATGACATATCCTGGGGTCACGCTGTTAGCGCTGACTTGACGCATTGGAAGCAATTGCCGATTGCACTGAATGCTCTGAAGGATCGGACAGGCCCAGGGACAGAAATGTTTTTCTCAGGGAGCGCCGTCGCCGACTCCAGCTTGGTCAGCGGGTATGGGAATTCAACCCATCATCCTCTAATTGCAATCTACACATCCTACTACACCGCAAATATGACTTTGCCCAGCGGGAAAAAGGTCTTGAACAATCAGCAAGCACAGTCTCTGGCCTATAGCACGGACAACGGCCTCACCTGGACCGAGGATTATGCTAACAACCCCATAATTGAGCTCCCACCAAGTCAATATGCTGATCAGTGGCAGAACTTCCGCGACCCTTATGCATTTTGGTATGAACCAGGCCAACATTGGGTTCTTGTTGCATCGTTGGCCAACCTTCACATACTACTCATCTACCATTCTACTAATCTGAAGGACTGGACCCAGGTGAGCCAATTCGGTCCTTCCAACGTCATTGGTGGCCAATGGGAATGTCCCGGCATGTTTCCCCTTCCTGTTGATGGTGACGAGAAGAGTGTCAAGTGGGTTGTACAGGTTGGCGTCAACCCTAGCGGACCATTCCCTCTGGGGTCTGGCGTGCAATATTTTATCGGTTCATTTGACGGCACCACATTCACTGCAGATGCAACTGATGTCTATGGAACCCAAGCAGCGAACTGGGTGGACTATGGCCCTGACCACTACGCTACTACCAGCTACAATGGTCTCGCGGACAGCGAGCGTATCGCAATTAGTTGGATGAATGATTGGTCCTACGGCGCCGAAATCCCAACCACCCCGTGGCGAAGCGCCATGACTCTCCCCCGGAAGTATGCGCTCAAGACAATTAATAAGAAGATACGCCTCGTACAAACACCAATGGGCCTGAAGGGCTTGGAGAGTGCTGCCCCTATATATCATCATACAATTTCAACGACTTCTACGGCTAGAATGAAGCTGCCTGTCTTTGGCAAGGCCTTGGACATCAATTTGGCATTTGCACCTGGTACAAAATCCACGGAATTCGGCATTGATGTTCGAACAGATGATAAGACTGTTCGAACAACCATTGGCTATCACTTCGGGGCTGCGCAGCTATATGTGGATCGTATCGACTCGGGTAATACCACCTTCTACCCAACCTTCCGTGGAATTTTCTACGCTCCTTTGGAACCAGCCGAGGATGGAGCGATTTCGCTACGAATCCTACTCGACTGGTCATCAATCGAGGTCTTCGGCGGGTGTGGCGAAACCGTTCTCACCGCCCAAATCTTCCCTCCGGACGATGCGACAGGCTTGACCTTGTGGTCGTTGGGCGAAACAAGTAACATTACGGTCACTGTGAATTCCGTCAAGTCTGCATGGAAATGATCCAATTTATTTGATCCCATGAATGGGAGCGTCATGGTAAGAGCTCTCAATCTGTCTCATCATCAGGGCAATACCGTAAATGAACAGGCTGAGCAGGCCAATCGATAAAATTACTAGACAAAGGCTCTACAGATCGATGACAGGCTTCGTGGAGTCAATCCGTATCTGATTCGTCTGCTATCAATAGATATCTGCACATTGAGAATGTGCTTCTTTAGGGATCCCAGCCTGTGAGTTGTTGGCTGTGGAACTTCTGGACCGCGTCGCGACAAAGAGGCAACGCTTCGAATTCCTTCAGCATAGGTTGCATTATACTTATAGGGGTAGGCCCGCCTGGATTGAAGAGGGATTTCTGTAATGGGATTGCATAGATAGGGTATTGGAGTCGCATATATTCAGATATCTCCCTCTGTCTGCTTCTCTCTTGCAGGAGTCCGCGGGCTATCCTCCGGGTCCCTTGTAGTTCAGACGAGACAAGGAGTCACCGTGACTGATAAAGCGACATGGGTCGACGAGTCTTCGATACGTGGTCGACAAGTATTGGCGGCAGCCTCGTAACAATTTCCGCGTAACAAGATTGCAGATTAGATAACATCTGGTTATGCCTGTGTATTGGAGAATACCTGCCACCTCTGCGAGGCTTGATTAGACTGAGATCAAGAAGCACACTAACCTAACCCATTGTCACGGATGTTTACCCTGCGACAGACACATATATATCAGAACGCTGAATCTTGCATAGATCAGGCAAGAAATCCTGTCTTCTTAGAGGTACGGGATCCCCGCCACTGGCGTTCTGGGTGCTGACAGTGACAAGTGATCATTGGCTGCAAGCAGTACTCGAATCGCTAACCGGTGTGATCAGACTGCATCACCCTCGGTGATATATATGAGATGATTGTAAGGGCTTGCATATGCAGGGCTTACCCTGCCAATCAATCCAAAGTTTGCCCAGAAACGCACAGCAAACTATGCAGATATGCGCTGGAGACGGATTGAAATTTCACTAGGCAAGATCTGCCAGAGGGAAGAAAAGGGACTTGACCACTCCCAGAAGGGACTTTTCCTCTCCTTTCTACTTCTTCCCCTACAAAGACTGCAGGCAGAGATCGATTTAGGGAGCTCGGACAAATGGGTGTCACAAACATTCACTATGCTTCTCAACTTGTGCAGCGTGCTGGACAGCATCATGAAGGTCAAGCATTCATCGAGCCTTTCCACAGGCCTGTTTACATTATATCCAAAAATGCTGAAGCAGTGTAACTGAAAAGGATTGCACCGGTTATGTCGGGCAAGAATTTACAGAGTGAGAGGTGGGTTTTGGTGGACCAAGACAGGACAGGCATTTTACCAAAGCAGAAGGCGCTAGCACCACTCCAGATACCGCAAGTCTTTGTCAGTCCGGCTCTAGGCTTGGGAAACTTCCAAGACCTATATTTTGTCGCTGCCATCCAGGACCTCAACGGAGGGGAACAGGTGAAGTTCATATTACGCTCAAGTGTTGATTCTTTGGCCGCGAGCATGATGCATGAAGCAATGAATGGTTATTCAGTGGTCCTGACAGGAGCACTGCTCAAATCTATTGAGTTATCAGACATACCAGAAAATGCGAGATGGGTGCATGTGGATTCTACTGAGGGTCTGCATCGGATTGCCAATGAAAATCATGACAATGCACTGACCTCCACGAGACCCATGGGTTTCTTTTGCTGAATTCTGGTGGGAAACAAGAGAGGGTGAGGAAGGGGGGGGGGCAGTAGAAAAAGAGGGTTGGCATCGAAAGATGTGGGAGAGAAAACAGGTTGGAAAGAGGAGAGGATTATGGTGAGCACAACACCTGCTGGTATTGCAGATTTACAGACCTCCAGAAAGTCTCCGTTTTACAATTGCAAATGCTCACCACCACTATTGATATTAAACAATTCTCGATGAGAGCCTTGGTATTCTGTAAATCCACGTAAAATGACAGAGTATCAGTACTGGTTAATACCTAAGTTGTTGTGAAATGTTGTAATGAAAAGTGGATATCTGGGGTGTAAAATGTGTACTATGGAAACTTGTAGGTGGGGACTCTACTAGTATAGAGATTGAGTTAAACTGCTTTGACAATAATTTGGTCCCAACTCCTAGTACAGGACTAGTTCTTGTATTGCTAGGGGAACTGTCACAGTACAACTGACTGCTGCTCCTAGTGACTGCCAGTAGAGTCTGCTGTTAGAGAGTGTGTGGATTGCAACCTGTAAGCTACCAGATTGAGTTGTCCTTTGCCACACGGTCACTTAAGCTTAACTTGAAGTTGTTAAACCAAGCAACTGATGGTACCCTTCTTACCCATATGCAATAGGCTGTCCCTTTCACAGCACTTATTGTGTCCATGAGACAAGCAAAGAGGCCCTGACAAACTTGGGGTGTACATCTCATTTGCCAGCTTGTGCCTCAGACTGTCACTGTCTTTTGCACCCCCTTTTCAGCCAAAGCCGTGTCTGAGCCGCGTCTGAGCCGCACTCTGCCGGCACTGATTTCACCTGAATGTCAGCATGAGGGGCCAACGGCTCAGGTTGCACTTCTGAAACACCACATCCTGGTGTCTCTTGCTAATCTTCCACCTTCTGTCTCTCTGGATTGGCATCCCACATCCCAAGGATTCACTCCATTTCCACAATCTTTGCTCTGAAGCGCAAGCAGTACCTGACGGCTTGCCCTTTTGTTCCACACAATGGCGGCGAGCGAAAGCCTCAAGAGGATCTAGAGGATCAAGAGACCGAGGTTTTTTCGATAAGATGCTTCGGCAGCATCGAAACAATTAAAATCCAGTGTCATCCGACTCTGTCTCTCATCTCACTTGACACCCATCCTCTCCAACTCCTTCTCCCTCTCCAGCACACCCTCGTCAAAGCGAAGTAAAAACACAGTCCGGTTGGGCCAGATATCAGAGCCTTGGTTATGGCTGGTCACCTTTGCCTCAAACCCAGCCGCGTCACACACGCCCTCAATCACGCCGGCAATGTACGCGGCCACCGACAGCTGGTTCATCTCCTTGGGCACCGAAATATATGTATTCGTAAGCGGCGTGTTGTCGATAATCATGTACTCGCGGGGCTCCGTGGTCGACTGCTCCAGGCTGTCGGCCGGGCGCGAGAAGAGCAGCGGGTAGAGCTTCGTAGTGAGCAGATTTAGCAGGGGCAGTAGCCGCAGCGGGCGCAGCGCCAGCGCCGCTCCTGCGCTCGAACTCGACGACGACCCAGACCCACTGCCGCTGCCGCCGGGGGTCATCCGGTAGATCAGCAGATCCAGACACTTGCTGCCCAGCATGTACCCTTGCTCGTTGAGCCGCTTCTCAAAGTCCTGGATGCCGCGCACGCGCTTGTGTGCATAGGCCACGATTTCCATGAACAGGAAGGCATAGGCGGAGCGGGACAGTTCGGCATTGCGGCTGCGGTTGAGGTTGCGGTCGTAGATGGTCTTGCGGCTGAACGGCACGCGCAGTCCCGGAGGCGTAGACGTCTTGGAGATGTTCAGCGACGATAGGTGGGTCGAGTCTGGCGACGCAATTGACGGGCGGCCGGCAACGGCGGGGATCGACGGCTGCGGCTGCGAGCCCGGGCGAGGCGGGGAGGTGAAGGTGGGGCCCGAGGCCGTGAAGGGCGTGACGGGGGGATGGCCGCCGATTCCTGCCATGGCCGAAGCGAGTCGAATGGAATGCGGCAGCGAGGAGCGCAGTCCGGAAGACTGATATATTGCCGTGCATTGACTGTCACCTCCGCAGTCCTAGGAGGGAAGGTTTGCCGAGCCCCCTCTCGCCTATGCAAGTGCTCGGCCTCGCCGACTCTATTATACCCACAGCACTCGCTGGGACTGCTAATACTCCCTCCTGTGGAGGGCAACCGTAGCACTTGTACATAGCCAACATCATAACACATCCAGCAAGCCGTCTCGCGGATGGAATCAATTCCATAATGTTCAGTTTGGCTGTACTCTACCCCATCCTTTGCCACCACCTCACGGGATCCGGCTGTGTGGCAGGGGACGTTTAGCCCGCCTTCGCATCCTTGCTCTCTGCCCAGTCCTGGAAAGCCTTCTGCCTTTGCCGCGAGTTCCACTGCAGTGTTCTCGAGATGCTGCTGACCCACTCCTCGCTGCTTCGGCTAGATGGCATGGCAATGGCAAAGGGATACCTCGATGCGGATATGGTGATATAGTCGCCTGGAAACAGTTCAACTCTGCAGAATCATCAGCACGCCATCCGCTTCTCAATATCTTCTCGCATTCTCCTTACCTCTCCCGGCCGTCAAAGCTCGCCCAGCTGTTCGACCGGGCATCATACGGCACGCCCAGCCTCAGCACAATGGTGTCGGGCAATATGATTGGCCTGAAGGATAGGGTGTGCGCGCAGATTGCTGTCACCAAGATGACCGGATTATCAGGATGGCACAGACTCCCACCTGCGGCAAGGTTGTACGCCGTGCTGCCAGTGGGTGTCGCGACACAAATACCATCGGCCTGGACGGTTGTGAGATGCTCGGTATCGCCAAACAACTCAATGGTGCTCATGGTCGGATTTGGACCTCTGTCGACCACGACATCATTTAGAATCTCAAACGTGCGGTCCGGCTTGTGGGTGTGTTTTCCTTCAACCTCCTCCTCCAGCAGCTCCTCCACGAGGTCCAACGATGACAGATCCTTCGTGCTCCTCCTCAGGCTCCGCATCACTGTGGTCTCGAAGCGTAGTCTGAGACTGATGATCACGCCGTCCCGGAAGGCGCGTGTTAATATGCTCTGATACTCATTGAAATCGAACTTGGTTAGAAACCCGAGGGACCCCAGGGCAAAACTCAGCACTGGCGGCACTACCCGTTGAAACAAGGCACTCGCATACAGCACGGTCCCATCGCCGCCCAGAGTGACTGCAATATCAAACGTGTGTGGCTGTTTCCGCGCGAGCTCGGTGTTCCAATACCTCAACCGCTCCTCATAACTTGGATCTTCCTTTAGCAGGCCTGCGGCATCAAAGTCGTCGTGGCCTTGCATCGTGTCCTCGACATAGACCATATACGACTCACTCCTCTCCTTACTGAGCAACCACTGAGCAAGGTCACGTGTCTTGCGTATCAACGTCCTGTCATGGACCTTTGTCAGCAAGAAGACGCTCCTGATCTTCATCTTGACTTTCAAATTGCTCAGCCTCTTGGCTAGTTCCCTCACACTCAGGGCCATGTTGCTTAATTGCTGCTTGGTTAGAAGCCTCGAATGCGGCACAATGGCCTCCTCACGCACTGTCGACGCCGAACTGACGCTCGTGAGATCGCCATTGACCGACTCCCTACTCAGCGAGTCGTCTGTATTCTCTTCAATTATATCCAGCTCCGTCTCTCCCACCGACGGGGGCAGTTGCAGTTGCAGTTGTTGCTCTTGCTGCTCTTGCTGTATCTGCACGAGACTCGTCTTCTCCACCGTCTTGTGCACAACGCACACCGACTTCTGCCTCTCTCTGTCTGCGGCGCTCATTCTGCTGGGTCGTCGCTGCACGACTTGGGGCAATTCTGGACGCGGGTTTTCAGACACGACGAGGGACGATTTGCGGCGATGGCTAGAATCGGCGTCGAAGACTACCTGACGGTCACGTTAGACATACATTACTATACAAGTAAGACCACTGCCGAAGCCATACGCACCTCCATTTCGCCGGCCAATTCGTCGTCCTGGGAGTCGGTCTGCGCCTGCTTTACCACATGTTTAAGCCCCACCTTCCAGATTCAGACAAGTGATAAGACAGAGACGCGCAGAGAGAGAAAGAGGGAGGCCAAACCTTCCATTTCTCCAGCTTAGACACGCCATCGCTGATTGTCCGCGAAACACTCGGTCTCATAGAGCCATCCATGCCTAAGCGAGTTGGCGGAGCGGGTAGCTGGTACCTGCTAGGCACACAAGTGTCAAGTGCACAAGCGACGACTGAGCATGGCGAAGGGGGCCACGTTGGGCGACAAGCAGGTTGACGACAGCGTAGACAGGACGTCGACTCAAGACATTCCTGAGCAGGGCAGACAGGACGTCGACTCAAGACACTCTTGAGCAGGGCCAGACATCTTCGAGCTCTACAGCCTCTAAAATAAGCAATTGCCCCCCCCGCCCCCCCCAAACATTAGGGTGCGGGGCCAGTCCTTAGTCATCAATGTCAACGCCAGCTGCAGCATGGTGTAAGCATCTAATCAGCTATCAGTAATGCAATGTGTATTCAGCATCCTAACCAAGCCTGCTCGGATTTAGCATCCTAACCAAGTCTGCTCGGATTTAGCATCCTAACCAAGCCTGCTGACTTCTGAATAATGCAAAAGCAGCCTGGATAGGCTTATCCAGTATTCCAACGGCAAGAAGGCCAAGCCCTCCATCAACTGACTAGGACACCTCCTTGCTAGTCAAGCATGCGCCTGTAACGATGCAGGGGGTATCATACGTATTAACTAATGGTGGCCGTAAGTCATAAACCATGGGCTCTATCCCTGCTTCACAACGCCGGCACGGCGGGCGACGACTTCAATGCACTCTGCTGCGCCTTCAGGCTCCCACTGGCTGTGCGAAGGGCCGGGACTGGGACGATAGGAGTCACAGGCTCGACCGGGTAGGCTCGCTCCTCCTCCGAGCTCCAACTTGATGATCGAGTCTGTGGAGCTTCTATTCGCCCGATTTGGATAGGCTCGCGCTCCTGCGAAAGCTCTCTTATGGCTCCGTCTGCCACGGCTTCGTAGAACAGCATAAAGACATTACCTCGGCTGAGAACTTCTTCTTCCTCCATCTTCGTCACGATCTCGTCATTGAAGCAATACCAGTCCTTGCCCCGCTTCCCGAATGCCACATAATGCCCGTTTTCGTGTCGGCCGTAGTGTGTGAGGGCACATTTGAGCTCGTACGTCGCCACAATATGCTCCTCTTCGTCATCGTCTGCGAGGGGAGCACACCACCTGGAAGGCAGTTGCAGCCTAGCAGGAAACTGGACCAGCGACAGATTCTTCCGCTGATTGCCATATTCGTCAAAGATGCTGCGATTGATGTGCAAGACAAGATCCTTGGGCAGTCGGCCTAGAGTGATCTGCTTGACTTTGGTACGGAGCACCGGCTTGAGCTTTGGTCGCTTGCTTGGCGATGGCTGATCTGCCTCTGTGTCTTGGCCAGCTCCTGCTTTGTCTGCCTTGTCGCTGGCCTGCTTGGTGCATTCCGTGCACTCGACCCCGTCAACCGTTTCAGGCTCGGTGTACTCGTCCAACAGATCAACCAACTTTGAGTGTCCTCGCAGACCTAGGTTGAGAGTGAGGCTGTTGAATTGAGTCAACGAGTAACCCTCGGAGAATGCACACTCTTGGCAAATCAGGGCTTGGGCAAACATGCCGTCGACAGGACACTTGTAGGGCAGAAGTGTTGATGCACGGGATCGCATCTTTGGCCCCGTGGCCGGACTGACCTCACTGCTCAACCCCTGCTGCCTTTGATTCGGCTTGCTCGCTGATTCATTCAGTGCCACGCATTCAAGAAGGTTGGTCGCTTCACTGCCACTGTATCCCGTGCCTGGCAGTGCTCTGAGGCCAGGATTGGCCCATTTTTGCAGAACCGGAGCATATTTAGACGCTTCTTTCTCTACAGCATCGAGCACCTTGGTAAAGTACTCCTGTGCATCTTGCTGATTCCAACTGTCCATCGACTTGAGCACGCCCGGCGTCCACAGCGTTTCCCGGACATTCGTTGTTTCACTCAACTGGGCCAGAAATTCTGCCAGAGCTCGATGAGTCTCGGCAGGGAGCGCGAGCCGGTCACATAGTGAGAGGCTCTGAGCCATGTACTTCTGGAACTCGGGCAGTGAAGCCAAGGCCTGTAGAATGCTGTTCTGATAGCACGAATTGTCCCAATTGCCCAGGCCACGAGGCCCCGGCTCCTGACTCGTACGCAAAATATTGTCAACACCAGACAGACTCCGGACCTTGCGGATGGCCTGAGGGAGCGGTGAATGACCGATCAGGTGCCGCAGGGCCTTGGCCTTGGCCTGCTGGTTGCCAAAGTCGGCTCTACGGAATGTCAAGTTCTCATGAGACAGTCGAGACAGTCTCGCCATGACGGTTTGGAGCGAGTATATGGCCTGAGAGGGTATCAGATAGACGGTAATCTCATATAACCTCCGCCGGACCGTGGACGGCCACGCATCCAACAAGCTGAGGATCCAATAGCCAAGTGCAATGAGCGCAATTGAGGTCAGTGCAGTTTGGAGTCTGCCGGCACCGTCGACAGGCTCCTGCCGTGGATGGTAGAGAGTAGCAGGACTTTCCCATTCCTGGCGGCTGCTCATGTCGCAAAGACCGTGTTCGGTAGCAGCCCATGTGGGAGGTCGCTGTTGGAAGGCGCAAACTGAAGAAGGCGTGATTACGTTGACGGCGTCAACTGGAGGGACGATGGCGGTGTGGATAGAACGGTGGCAATGGACGGCAGTCACGGGGGGTGATGCGAGGTGCCATTTTAGCAGATATATATGCGGATATAATATCCGCCCGCATATCATATCCGAATTCAAAGCGGTCAAAGCGGTCAAAGCGGGCAAAACGTCGCTGTCAGCACTACTGTGGTAACCAGGTCCTGGCCCGGCATCTCGCCCCAGGCTCTCTCTCATTGTCGCTGTCTGTCTTCGGGAGACCCCTCCTCCCTCTCCCTCTCCCGCTTCTTCTCCTTCTCCCCCTCCTTCTTCTCCTCCCTGGCCCGCAGTGCGCGCGTCGGATCGCCAGTAGCATGGGCTTTCCACCACTTCTCCCACAGCCAGTCTAGCGCCCTTTCTGTCTCTCTTCTCAAGATTCCCAAGTCAGGGATCTGACCATGCACAATCTGGTGTCTGAGATCTACAAACTCCAGGGGCATGTCGATTTTTGCAGCATGTGCATACATGGAGCCTTCTCCGCCACCTTTGAATGTCATCCTCTCGCTTGCCTGTTCTTCATTAACCTCTTCATCGTCGGGGCTGCTCTCGCCTCCACCATCGTCTTCTTGAGCCGCTGCCAGGCTCAGACTGGCCTTGACTGACCCGACGACATCTCGATCAACAAACCCATTCACAAACTTGACAAAGGCCATAGCGTAGATGCTCATCAGAGCCACATTACTGATACACTCCTTCCTGCGAGGCTGTTGATCATGCACCAACGCTTCTGCCAGATATGCGGTGGCAACGAGGGCATGAGGCGTTCTCCTGTCCTTGAAGACGTACAATCTGACTTGATCGGCCGCTCTTTGGCGCATGTCGCCTTGACCGGTAGTGTAAGGGTCCAAAATTGCACGCTTGGGATAAAACCAGTCTCGGATCATAGCAAGCTCAGAGCTGGTCTGCCACGGTCTACTTGGTGGTGGTGGGACGTAGGTGGGAAACACCTCATCTGCCATTATCATGCTGGAGCCGACCAGCCGGGTATACTTGTCGAACAGGGCAGTGATTGAGGGAATGTCGAGGTCAAGCATGCCACGGAGGAAGGAGTGATGAAAGACACAGCTGGGCTTGGCGGTAGCCTACTTTATCTGCTCATCCGTAGCTCGTAGCTTCTTCATAATCAATCAATCACTTCATCCATCAGATTTCGTTCATCTGCTCGTTCCTCTGGCCGCCGGGCGTCAGAAAGCATCCATGGAAAATGGGAACGCAAATCTGCTCACTTAGTGTGGGGTATGAAGGATATGTGACAGCGATCATGATCTCCGGGCTTGTCAGCATCAGGTACAGTGCTCCTGCTCAATTGATGATAAGATAATTACACCTGGCTGTTAACAGTATTGTGTGCTAAACTCCGAGTTCTCCAATAGGCAACTGTTCGCTTGTGTGGCCCGTTTCAAAGTGGGCCGATCTGCATTAACCAATCTTGGTTATGATTGGAAGCGATTGGGACAAGTCCAATTGAGGTATTATACTTTTTTCAACAAGTACGAGGTAGTCAATGTACAGACTAGAATATTACTGCTAGGACAATCATATCGCTAGAACGCTACATGGTTAACTCGCGCCCATATTCAATCCGTAGCCAAGATCCTGGTACTGATGCTGATATCCACCCATCGCAACCGCGTTCATCTGGGTACAAGTCGTGATGGGTAAATCGTGCTCTGACTCGAAGAAGAAGCTCTGGCCTGCCAGAGTCGACGTCGTATTAGGATGTGGAGCCTGCTGAACGGGCAGTGCTTGCTGGCCGTACAATTCGTCTTCTTCAGCCATCGGTGGTTCCTCCTCCTCCTCCTCCTCCTCCTCCTCTTCTTCTTCTTCGCCTTCCTCCTCGGCCGCCTCGTCATTCGCATCGTCGTTGGATTCGTCGTCCCCCGAACTTGCCGCCGGGGGTTCGAAGGACTCGGCCAACTTCAAGGGCTTCTTCTTCGGCACCTCACCGAAACCACCTCCAAATAATAGCGATGAAGATTGTACGTCCGCGGGTGAATCGTAAAGGCCCATGCCCACTAGCTCCTCTCCTTCATCCTCCCTGCCCGACTCGATACCGCCTTGGATCGGAAGGAAACTCGGGGATGAGGGCGCGGTTGGAGGATCTAGCGTCGAGGTCTGATGGCCCCATTGCCACATCTGTTGGGGTTGTGTGTGGGGAAACATGTGATCCATCGTGTTTATTTGATCTTTGCATAGTTCTGGTTGTGCCCAAGTGTGGTAGTTGTTATTATTGTTGTAGGCACCAGTCTGATATCCCAACCCTTCCTGAGCAGACAGCTCCTCCAACGGTGAGATGAGTTCTTGGATTTGGGGTTCATTCAAAACAGGATACGACATGGGAGTAACAAGACCATTGGCCAAGGTGGTGCCGTGGAAAGTGTAGGGTTGCAAGTAGGGCTGGTATGCCATATTCATGAGATAATCCTGGCTCGACAAGTTCAAATCCATGTGTGAATTTGGATGCCAGCTCAGAGGGCGTGCAGGTCTCTGCGGGGTGGAGGTAGGATACGGGTTTGATCTCTGCTGGTCAAGCACAGATCTAGTTCGTGCCACTGGGACATTGGTGGTAGTTCTCCTCCTACCCGCGTGCCTTGGACTGCTATTCCTGCTCGTTGGCTTGACTACTCTGGGCGGCGGCTGCCTCCGGAGGGACGACGTGGAGACGCTCGCAGCAAAGGGTGAATGGTATTGACTCTGCGAATACATCGAATCCGGAGAGTGGGATCTCCAGCCCGTGTATTGGAAGTCCATGATATGATGATCAACAGAGGAGAGAAGGAAGAGAGGGATGAGTGTCAAGATAGATGCACAAAGGTCAAGGTGGTAAGAGTAGACAGCAAGGCAGTAATGAAGAAGCAATAGCCGACCCACCACCAAGGCAGCAAGGAAAGGGGACTGAGATTGAACGGAGTTGCAGCATGGTCAAAAACGGAAGGGAATAAGGGAATCTGGGTACCGAGCACTCTTCATCCATCTAGCACACGGGAGGCGGCGGTGTGGCATCAAAAGCGGACCATTAAGCAGAACTCAGACGAGCCAAAGGATGCTAAGCAGGCACAAGCAGGAGGGCGAGACAGTGATAGAAGCGCCACGGCAGGTTGCATGACCCCGAGTGACATGGCGTGCCGGGAGTAAAACAGGCCTGTAGTCTTTTGACCAGGGACCGAACTATAGGTATCAAGGCCTCCGCCACGAAAAAAGTCTGACGGGGCAAACGACACGAGCTGATCGGAAAAGCTTCTGAAAAGATAGTCTGAACAATAGACCAGGGTTGGGGGCGGGGGGGGGGAGGATGAGAATATTTGCGGCAGGGAACATGGACGTGAGCATCGTCATGGACTGCAATGTGACTGGTGGCGCGGTGCCGATGGAGCAATTGCTCACGTCAAAGCAAGAAACTAGAGAAATTCCAGGCAAGCCCGGGATTGGTGGACTGACCGATGGAAGTCGCGCTGGGGCGATCAAAAGGCCAAGCGGGGACACGCGCGCACTAGACAACCACAAGGTGTGGGTTTGAAATGCCATGTGGACCGGGCGCCAAAAAGGTCGTCTAGAGGGGTGACGCCCAGGGGGGGGGGTGGGTGTGAGTGGAGATGGCTTGAATTTCCCAAACGAACAAAGAGCCACGGCTATCGAGATGTCTGATGCACCAATTGCATAGCAGGAAAACGCCTATTGATTCTGGCGGCTTCGCGCTTGACACCGGCTCTAGCGATCGAGTTGGAGGCCGAGACAGTTTCGACGGATCTGCTGTGTCGCGCTTGGGATTGATGACAGGCACACACGCCCTGGTGCCGCCGCGCCCGCCACACCTACTGTGATTTCTGTGCAGGCGGGGGAGAAAGGAGAGAGAGCGATTGCCGCGGTCGGACACCAGCAAGCATATGCGACATGGCGGTGCAGAATAATCAAACATCGAGGGCTATGATCCTGGCCCTTTACCCTGGCATACTGAGTCGTCGCTTCAGTGCCTGCCAGCCATCCCTCGGCACCACCACGTAGGAGTAGCAGGAGTAGTAGTACTGTATTACTACTACTACTATACTGCCCTAGACCTCTCAACTGCACAGGCAATAGAAAGGCTAATGTGAGGATTACCGTCCATGCAGGTGGCTGTCTGCCTCTCAAACCTTGCTGTTATCCGCTAAAAGAAATTCCGCCCCAAAGGGTGGTCCAATGACTAGACGCAGATTTGGGACCCGGCCAGCAGTGGACCAAAGGGGCGATTGCTGATCAGCGTCAAATTTCGAGACCAAACTCGCCAGTTCCATGCTGTGTGTCTGTGTGTTCTTCACCCCATCATCAGTTGAACAAGGTGAGACGATAGCGGAGCATCAACCTGGTGCTTGATCATCAAGCTGCGTCACTCTCTCTGGCTGCACCAGTGGAGCTGGAGCGCATGCCGGCCTCGGTTGTGGCTGTGCGTCATCACATTCGCCTTTGATAGGCATCACAGACCACACCATCTCAACGGTATCCCCCTGCATTTCTCGAATTGCTAACCGCAGCACATGACTTGGCTGCCTGTGACACAATTGGCGGCCCTTTGACCTTGTGGTGCAGCAACTGCAGAAGGATCTGACGGACCCCTGCACGCGCGAGCGGCCATGCCAAAGAATCCATGACAAGCGAGGGGCGCCAGGCTAGGAAGTGGGAAGGTTGATGAAAAAGAACCAAGGCTGCACCCTCTTGTCTAGACGAAGGAAGGTGTCGGATGTCTCGAGAGAGGATGGATGGATGGATGGATGGATGGATGGTGCAAGGTCCACCACCAGTTCTCCACTCTCCCGACTGTCAACGAACCTCTGGCAAGCTCCGCTTAGGTGCCATTGGGGCGGCTGGAACTCGCTGAAAGAGGGTTGATCCCATTAGAACGTTTCTCGAAGTCTCCTTCTCGGGTGACGCCAAAATCTCCGGTTTGCTCGCTCTGTCCACTTGAAGGTGGCGTCTTGCCGTCGAAGATGCATGAACATTTGCACGAACATTTTGCACGCATAGCTAGCCGCCTCGTTACCGGCCGTATGAGGTGCTGCTGAGATCAATGACGTGCACGCGGGCTGAAACCAGGAAGTGAGGGATCATGGATGGATGATTTCGGAATCAGCCCGCGCTGGAATCTCGGTTGGGGGACTCGTCACAAGCATACGCTAGCAGAAACGCCGAGTTTAATTTCGTCTCATCTTTCAGGCCAGTGATGCGTGTGAGTGGTTTATGCGTGGCCGTGACCCGTAGGCCTGGGACTCTCGAGTCAGTATCCGTGGAATTCGTTCGGCGGCAGAAGGGCTTGAGTTACTAGTGCGTCAGCATTACGGCGTGTCTACGCACACCCCACCCACCGCTAGTATGGCGGACTGGGAAGCTGGCTGCCTGCGGGTTTTGATCAATTTGGCCTGTTTGTAAGGAATAATTCATGCCAGCTGCAGCTAGAAAAGAGTGCAGAGTGCTCCGTTCAAACTTGATTCATCTACAGAACACGCACCATCTCAGGCTTGCCGGGTAGGTAGGTACACACACGGAGTCATGGAAAAGGTCGTGCGTGCATCGCATTATCTTTCCTGCAAGATCATCGTCCTCCTTTCTCCCTTGTCGCGCTCCAGTCTAGGTGGAATGCCCATCCCCCGGCGCACTGTATTCTCTCGGCCAAACTTAATCAAGTGATTCGCTAATTACGCGGGTGTGTGTGTGTGTGTGTGTGTGTGTGGCCACTGACAATAATAATAAGTTCGAGTCAGAATGCAGAGTTTTAATCTCCGTCATCAAGTTGCAGCATTCAGTTGCAGCATTCAGTTGCAGCATTCGACCTGTAAAGGGACAGAGCAAGTTCCAGCCGTACAACCAAGTGGCAACCGATGGCACGGTAGCCAAGCTGCAGGACCTAAGACGGGGTGTGCCAAGGATGAAGAATCTGAGGCAGGCTCGCTTGTGAGCAGAGTGTAACAAGCTACCTGATGGAGGCGAGAACCAATTGGCGAACTGGCCTGGTTGGGTGCCAGCGACACCTGGCCCAAGGGCCTAAAATGCTGAGGGGCCTAAAATGCTGAACACGAATGCAGATGCCGTCATCACGGGACGGCCGCGTATCCGAAACTGCCAGATCATGCCAAAAAAAAGATATCTTGCATGAGACAGTGGAGCCCCTTCTTTTTGCCGCTTCCAGACTATCGTACTTTTTTCTCCTGCTCGTAAACGTTGCGGGCTTGACAGACAAAAGCAACTATCAGGCGCCCACGTCGGCAGCAGATCGCCTTTTTGTGTGGGTTCAAGAAAGGCTCTTACCTGCACCTTCCGAAAGCCAAGCTTGGCCAGGTGCTTTGTTTGGTACAGCCTCGTACTTGTGGGGAGCTGTTGTGTGTCCAGTACAGGTATGCGCCCCACTTCCAGGGTTTCCTCCTGCAGAAATTGGTACGAGGCAAATCTGGAATGCTGGGAGAATTATGCAAGCGTGCTTGAGTTCGCAACAGCTTTCCTCGGACGGAATGTGCTGCAGCCTTGGCCATGGGCCTTCCTTAGCCGCCCCCGTCACACTCTTGGTTGCATGCATTGATAAAAATTGCCAGGTGGGGCAAGCATTTGAGAATACGTGTACGAAAGACTTGGCATCAAGGTCAGTACAGGAATTTGTAAGCTTTGCGGCGCCATCGTTTAGAGCTAAGTTAGTGCGTAGACCAAGAGCCTCCGAATGTGATAGTGTTCAATATGTGTACAAGTAAAACAGCACACGTGACTGTGCCCCTATAGATAATAATTTAATCCTTTTACACCCCAGCTGTTAAGTTCAGGAACTGAGTGGGAAAGATCTTCGAAGTAACAGATCGCTCTTGTGTACAAACATGAGACTTGCCTAGCCATCCGAGGGCACTCAGTCCCAATAGTAGTACATGTGCTGTTACCAAAAAACACACAAAAACAAAATCAAAAAAACAAAAATCTAGCAGGGTGCATTTTCTTGTGATGACGGGGGGAGTGGGCGCTAAGCTTAGGGCGGGGGTAGCAAGAAGCCACGATGGCGCTTCCCTGGAAGCGAAAGGGAAAAACGAAAAAGAGCCGTCAAGTTTTTTCCCTCCCTTCACTGACCTGGGGTTTGCCCCGAAGGGCCAAGCAAACCTAACCGATCGTCTATTTCCCAATCCCTGTCCGTCCTCCCCCGTGCTCTCGCTCCCAAGCTCCACAGCCAAGCTCTACAGCCAAGCTCCACAACCAGGAAGCCATGCCCTGACTAAACTTACGCAGGCGGTAAAGCACAAATCTTATGTTGCAACTGTGCCCACAAACCCTTGGATGCGAAGGACATGCAGCGTCGATCCCGCCCAACTGCTGCATTGGATATGTCCCCCTGGTTGCTTTCTAACTCGACTTCACCGCATCCAGAAGACAGACAGGCACACATTTAAACCCCGTCGCCATCCATTTAAACCCCGTCTCACATTTAAACCCCGTCATTCCATTTAAACCCCGTCATTCCGCTCAAACCCCGTCATTCCATTCAAACCCCGTCATTCCATCCAAACCCCGTCAATCCGTTCACGTAAACCCCGTCACCTGTCACCCATCACCCACCACCCCCCAGCTTTGCGGGCGTCAGCTTGCATTGACCCTTTCCCCCATTCGTTTCAAATTTTTTTGTTGTGCGGAAAAGGGTTTGATTTTCTCTTTAGCGTAGGCGGGCGGCGGCCGTTGCCCGAAGCATCACCGTAGGCAGAGTTTTGCCTGAACATACCGGTGTCACACGACTGTTTAACCGTCTATGGCAGCTTCTACAGTTCGAGGAGCCGGCGACATCGAAACATCAAACACGAACGGTTTCACCCCCACCCCTTGTACCCGGCAGGACTTGTCTCAACGCTGTCCTCTGCTCACACATACCCGCAATAATGCCTCGCTAATGTCTTGTTTGGGCTAATTCATACCGACAAAAAAGAACAAATCGACCATGTACTAGGATCACCGATGACGGGAGTGAAATGGATCTAACGTTCGATGTGAGATCTCCTGCACAAACGCCTCACATGTCGCTCATCACCCTCTCTACCACTCTCGCTTACCTTGACCAGTCTCGCTTACCCGCCCAAGCTGACTCCTAACTAATTTACATGCTATTCTTCATCTCGCGCAGCTTGGCCATGACCCCGACCTCAGCGCTCTCGCCCGTCACCGTCTTCATTTCGTCTGTAGCCGTGCGCATGAAGACGTTGTGGGCCTTCTCATCCGCAATGGTAAACTTGCCCTGTGTCTCCCTGTTCTCATCGGCAAATTGCTTGAGTGCCTTGACCTTGTCGTTCCCGCCGTCGACCTTTTCCAGAAACTTGACATTGCTCTTTGTATACTCGTGGCCCGGGTAGACTTTGGTGTCGCCGGGCAGGGCAGCCAAAACCGAATTCAGGGCCGTGTTCATCTCCGCGGCCGTGCCTTCGAAGAACTTGCCGCATCCGCCGATGAAGAGCGTGTCGCCCGTGAAGACGGCACGCTCGTTCGTTGTGCGGTCCTGCATGAACCAGCAGATGCTGTCCTGCGTGTGGCAGGGGGTGTGCAGGGCAGTCACGTCGATGTTCTTGCCGATTGTCCACTTCTCCCCGTGTGCAGGCGTGCGGCTGACGGCCTCGCAGTCCTTGCCGCCAATGACAGGGACCTGCCTGTCGGGGCCGAGGAAGTCAAGGAGCTTCTTGTTGCCGCCGGCATGATCCCAGTGGTGGTGTGTGTTGACGATCGCAGTGAGCTTGAGTGATTCCTTCCACGCTTTCTCCAGCACCGGCGTTACTTCCGGCGGGTTTGCCGGGTCGATGATGACGGCGTCGTGGGTCTTTTCGTCCGACACCAGGTAGGCGTAGTTGTTGGAGGAGCCCACCCCTGAGCCCGACCCGAGCGGGAAGAGAGTTAGACTTGACTTCTTGAACCATTCTCCCTGCAGCCGCGAGCTTTCTGTTCTGGGGACTTACACATCGGTATCGACTGGATGTGCATGGCGCGCAGCTGCCCAGTTGGAGACGGTGGGGAGACGAGGATTGGCCGCAGGAGCTTGGTGGCAATCATCAAGCAGCAGAAGCACACTGATGGCTACCAATGGCAACGATGCCCCTCACATGAGACGGAATTTTGCTGAGGGTTTTGACAAGTACGTCACCGCGGAAATCATATCCGGGGAAAGGAACTTACTGGTCAGGCAGGAGCGAACGAAGTTGACTGGTCAGGCAGGAGCGAACGAAGTTGACTGGTCGAGGCAGGAGCGAACGATCAAGGCAGGAGCGAACTTAGCTAGTCGAGGCAGGAGCGAACTTAACTGGTCGAGGCAGGAGCGAACGATCAAGGCAGGAGCGAACGATCAAGGCAGGAGCGAACTTAGCTAGTCGAGGCAGGAGCGAACGATCAAGGCAGGAGCGAACGATCGAGGCAGGAGCAAACGATCGAGGCAGGAGCAAACGATCGAGGCAGGAGCGAGCGAACTTACTGGTAGAGGCAGGAGCGAGCTTACACAGTAGCTTTCATTAACTGTAAACTCAGCCGTACCTTCCATTAACTGTAACTCAGCCGTACTTTCCATTAACTGTAACTCAGCCGTACCTTCCTGCAGCAGGCAGTATATACTCTAACTAGTGTAGCAGAAATCTCGTTCATTAGCCAAAGTATGGAATGTCTATGGTTTCGCCATGACCGCTCTACATTGTGCTCGTTCCGTAGTCCGTTGACCGCCGCTTATTCAAACCCACATGATGACGACTTTCACTCAGCAACCGCTGGCTCGCGGCCAAATCAACCACCTTGGCCTTGTCTGTCATGGTGGGGATCCAGCCTCTCATCCAGCCGCTCACCTTTTCCCAGTGTGAGCGGCCAGGCCCATCCCTGACCTTGACAACGACCACCTGCTCTTGGTCTCCGCCATACATCAGGAACTGCAGGCCCATGAAGCCGTCCATGATCAGCACACCTGCAGCGCCGATGAAAAATGGGGCCGATCGAGCCAGCCAAACATCTCTCTCACTGCCGTCTTGATCCACCCATCCATGCCCACCATAGGGCCCAAAGTCATTCCAAGCATTCGGGTTGGTGAGAAGTGATGACGAGTAAAACAGATTGCCGCAAAATGCGGCCAAGAAAAGGTGAGGCGAAAGCCCCGTAGTCGACTGGCGCTGCCAATTTTTGTAAAGCTGCGGCAGGCGGGAGCCTAGATAGAGAATGCAAGAACACCAGGAGAAGAGTGTGCCGGCAATCTCATCAGGCCTTCCGGCTAGAAGCAGGTGGCCGGGGTGCTTGAAGCCGTCGTTCGGAAAGCCAACTGGAGCAGCTCGAGAGGGAGAGGCCAGCGTGGCCACTGCCGCCCCCAGCATCAGCGTGCGTGGAGAGGCAGAGCTCATCCAGCTTTGACCAGCCTTCTCCGGAGGGGTCGGCAAGGACAGCCGGCTCTTCTCGTAGTTGACGGGTGCAAATCGCGGACGGCCGATCGACACTGGCGATGGAGGCACGTCCGACGTCTCCTCGCCATTCTTGGACATGGACGCCGCTCCCTCGCCAAAGTCAGGGTTGATGGGCGAGAGGCCGTTGATGCTGTCGTTGTCCTCATCTCCTCTCACGCTGCTTGACCCAGAATGTAGGGACTCGTTGTAGAGCCGCCGTGCGATGAACGTATACCAGAAGAACTGGAAAACAAGGCACATGTCGACGAAGACATAGTAGCCAGCCAGCACGACCTGCCATGTGGCTTGCTTGGTGAGCAGACCGCCAGCCAGGTTCGTAGCATCTCCGGCCGTCCACTCAACCAGGAAGAAGATCGACAGGCCAGCTGTCGACTTGAGATGATAGTTCTTGTAAATCTGGGGCAGCTGTGCGAAGAGCCACGACACGATGGATAGCGTGCCGAGGGCTGTGGAGAGCAGTGCGGGCAGTGTCGGGATGCAGACGTGGAAGAAAGAAGAGAATTGGGCGAGGAATGGTGTTGTCGGGGTACAGTGTGGTGGGAATGACAATTCCATGCCCGCGCTGGCCATTTGATTGCTCACTGGTGGACTAGGGCCGCGGCCGTGCCGATTGGCATCGGGACGAGGAACTCGCGCCTTGAACAGGCCAAGGGCACACAGATTCAGCCAGCGTATGTCGTTGACTGACGACTCCGTTCCCTCGCTCAACAACAAGAGAAGGGTGGAGAAGCGAAGGCAAGAGGCTGTGCTGCACGGTGTCGCGCTCTGCTATGATAACTACTTATGCAGACAGAAAGAAAAGAAAGAGTCACACGAACCTCCCACACCGACACCGTCCGACAGTGCGACAAGACACACAAGTCAACGATTGACCGACCAACAATCATCGGACAGTTTGCTGGCTTGGGGCGGACGTGGGGCGCTGGCAGCGCAGATTAGGGTGCCTCTATCGGCCAATTATCCACTCGTCTGCCTTGCTCTTGGGGTGTGACAACCTCTGAATGGGAAATATGGATACCCGTCATCCTGCAGTCGGGCCGCTTTGGTCAATGTTGTGGCTCAGCCAGGCGCACCATTTACCGCGGACCTCTCCGTCTTCTGCAGCTTGCCATTACATGATAGTCTGCTCGCATCCGCAGTCCCAGCCCATATCACTTGGTCTCGAGAAGCCTTATTACTAACACCCAAGCCTTATCTTATCTTGGCACACCCTCAGTGAGGGGTTGCTTGCGCTGGGAGGATAAGGATGGGCTAGATGGGGTCTGATGATCCACGCCTTTTCGTCTTGGCGGGCCACCACGTGATTGATCCTAGCGCGTGAGTGCTTGATCATACATGCACAGTGCCAAGCTGGGTCCATCCACCGCAATGCTAATTACCACTCATCCGACCACCTTGCCATGATTGGTACTGAAGCCAGCCAAATGTCATTGAGGCCTCGTGTAAATGTTCGATAAATCTTTGATAAATGCTCGATAAATCTTTGATAAATGCTCGATAAATCTTTGATAAATGCTCGATAAATCTTTGATAAATGCTCGATAAATGCTCGATAAATGTTCGATAAATGTCGACCCTGCTGTAACATGCTACCAGCTGAATCGAGCCAAACAACTCATGCCAGGTCTGGTACAAAGCACCAGCCATCCTCACATCCTCAAATCTGTCCTCCCAAGGTCGGCAATCATCTGTCTATTTACTGTTCTTGAACATACCCCTAACCTTCCTCCCTACCCCTTCCTTCTCCCCACCCCGATCCCTACCCATCTCTCCACCCCACTGCACTCTCATTGCCCTGCTACCCGCCGCCGCCATCTCACCACCCGCTGAGACGGCCCCGGCTTCTCTTGACCGTGTCGGCCTGACGGCATCATCATCGCTCTCTTCACTGTCATCCTCTCTAGAATCTCCGCCGATACCCAGAGCTGCAAGGCGTCGCCTCTTCTCCGCCGCTGTTTCTGCCTGCTCATCCTCGTCTTCTTCTGCTTCCTCGTCTTGTTCCTCGCCCGAGATGATGGTCGCTAAACGGTGTCTTCGCGCGTCGGCTGCCGTCTGGCCTCTCCCATGCCTTAGAATAGACGATCGAACATCGTGCGTTGGAACCTCTTCCTCCGGTGTGTCTATGCTCTCACTGGTCTGTGCTCGTGGCGCGTGAGGTCGGTGCGCGCCAGAGAAATAATCGTCATCCAACTGGCTCTTTGCTCTCTCGCCTCTCCGGGATCGGTCATGCGCCCCTTTCTGACCACTGACCTCTGCCGTATTCCGTGCCCTTTGCACCTTCGTCGCGCTCCTGCCTTCACGTTTGATCTCTTCTGGCGCATCACTCTCTTCAACTTCTTGCATCTTCTTCGAATCCATTTGCTGCATCTGCTTGAGGAAGTCACGTGTCGACATTCGGCGACCCCCTCCCAACGGTCGACCCTGATCATCCAAATTCTTTTGCAAGCCCATCAACCCATAGCGATCTGCTCTAGAAATTATCATTCGTAAGCCATCGTCTTCGCCACTATCATCCGAGTCCCGTCGTTCCGACTCCTCGGCTCCTTTGGCCGGCCGTTGTTGCTGGCTTGACGCCGCTTCCTCTCTTGTACTGGCATCTGCTGTACCTTCGGCTTTGCCAAGACCAACCCAAGTGCTCATACGACTCATGCCTTGGCGCAATTGTTCTTGCCCATACGTGCGCTTGCGTTCGCCTTCGGCCGGTGGCAGAGTGTACGACTTGATCACTTCACCATCTTCGTCCTCGACAATAATCGTGTTGCCAAACTGGTAGGCATGCGCCGGCCCTCGCACCTTGGTATGGCCTGCCCGATCACGTCCTGATGACTCGTCGGTCTCATCTTGCTTGTGCCTACCAAAGCCTTTCCAGTTTGCAAACCGTTGCATGAGTTTCTTCTCCGGCTGATCCACAGCGCCTGCATCTTCATTCTCTTGCTCTTCGCCCCCCTCGCGCGTGTCAGGCTCACCCTGGTGCTTTGCATGTTTGCCACTGCTATGGTGCTTGCTAAGATCTTTGCTCTCGGCAGCAACATCTATAACATTCCCCTCTGAGTCTTCGACGATAACATCTCCACCTTCTTCGTAGACATCTACTCGAACTTCATCGTGACGCCTTCTTGGAGACACCGATCTTGATCTGCCGTCAGGTGAAGTGTCGGCAGACTTTACAGGTGTTTGAGGCGAGGGGTCAGCAGACTTGTCGAACAAAGTTTCTGAACCAGACTCAAGATTTGCAGCGTTTGAGTCTGAACGTCGTGCTGGATGGATCGCACTGGCACTGATCGGGCCGCCGGGTCTCGCCTCCAAGTCCCGGGTCTTCCGCTTCCGACGTCGGCTGGGCCGCAGGCTCGATGTTCTAGAACTTGTCTTGCCTTCGTACTCTTCATCTCTCTGCGGGCGCAAGAACACATTAGGGAGCCCGCCAGGGCCGGGCAAGGTTCCGGGCGGCAGGTCCAGTCTCTCATCCGTATCACTGATGCTGGAAGCTCTGGACATCGACTTAGACTGAGACGAGATCCTCGGAAGCCGTTGCATCCAAGCAGGGCCTTTCTCGTTATCGATCGTGTAGGACAAGGTAATTGTCAGGGTGTTGATTCGTTTACCGAGAGTAAAGACAGCGATCGAAGATCCATGAACCAAGATTGAAGAAATGACTAGAAATGTCACCACCGGCCAAACCAAGTAGATCAAATTGTAGTCTTTGGAGCCCGGGGCCGGTAGCTTTGCCAGCGGTTCAGTGGACTCCGACTCCAACTCAGCGCGTGCTAGGATGGCAACGAAAATTGCGCCGACGCCAATTGGACCGAAGTGACCGGCAAATAGAGCTTCTCGCCAGTTCTTGATGTCTGGAATGAATGGCTTGCACAGTAGCATGGCGGGAATGCGACGGAAGAAGATGACCATGATCGAAATAACAACCAGCCTCCATGGCACAAGGCCATGGCTCGGGCTGTTGTACTGGTCCCAGGGGATGATGGTACCGAAGTAGACAAAGTAAGTCAAGTTGATGAGCAAGTCAATAACGTTAGAGACGTGTGACTCGTCCGTCTTCTCCGAAAACCAGCCGTCGTTGGAGAAGCCGACGCCGGCGGCAAAACCGACGAGTAGATCATCCAACCCAAGCATACTACCTGAGCCGGCGCAGAATAGGGCAAGCACGAAGTAGAAGACGAGAAAACTCTCTCTATCAATAATGCCCTTCCTCTCCGCCAACTTGATCATGTGCCTTCCGATGTAACCAACAAGCACGCCATAGACAGCTCCAAAAATACATTCATAGAGAATGGTCATGCAGATCCAGTGATAGACGGTGTGTTTAGCATCCAGGTCATACCGCACCAGATATAATGCTAGGTAAATGAAGGGAAATGCCATGCCGTCGTTGCATCCCGACTCGGCAGATAGCACATCTCGCAAATGCTTCGGCACCCGTTTAGCAAACTTACCTTTTCCCACGACGGATGACGCCAACACAGGGTCCGTGGCTGTTACACAGGCAGCCACCACCAAAGACTCGAGCCAGCTCATCGGCTCAATCATCCACCAGATAAAGAGACTGGTGATCAGCCAGCCAAAGGTCATGACTGGGACGAGCAAGAAGAGAACAGACCTCCAATGCCTTTCCATGTAAGACTTGGGCAGTTCGACACCGACAGCGAAACATTGCGTGACCAGGACGATGCGCGAGAATTCAAGTGTGATCAGGTCCGTGTTGCCCCAGGTGAGTGGGTTGATAAGGTTTGCCGCATGGGGACCGAAGATGACACCGCACAGCGTAGCCACTGTTGCCTCGCCAATGTAGAGTTTCTCTTTGATGAACAGCGACACCAGCATGAAAATGCTGGTGAAGCCTCCCAGGATGATGTATACCAGATGTGGTTTGGTGATCGACAGCTGCTCCCACGCCATCGTGATGTTCTGTTTGCCAACAAAAAATCGGGTGACAGACTTCTCCTAGGACATAAAAACAGAATCAGACAGGGTCGCAGTTGCCTCGCACCGGAATCAGTCTCAGCTCCATTCACGTCTTTCTCTTGCGTAGATGTCGTAATACCGAGTCCGTATCATTCAGTGCCGGGAAGATCGTGCTCGACGGGAGCTTCGACACTGTGCTGCATATGGGCAAAGAGTGAAAGGACAAGCTGTTGGCTACGGACAATCGGGATGCATATAAGTTGGAAACGAATGATAAGCGCAGGGAAGGAGCAGCTGCGGGAGCGAACGACGACAAAGAGCCAAGGAATAGCGTCACTTGGCAGCGAAGCGCCAGTGAGACTAAAAAAGCTATTGACGATGAGAGAAGCTACGAGTGGAGCTGCTACCGGGACACAGCGAGGGCGGATAATATTTACTGTCACTGTATTGGCGACGCGGATGCACTGGTGGATAAGTCAGCAACGCTCCCCCTCGGTGCTAAACTGGCCAACCGGCGGCCTGAATTGGTCATGGGCGTGGCAAATCGGCTCTGCGAATGCGCCCGCGCCAAGTCCGTGGCCCCCTGTGGGGGTGGCCGCTTGCGTTGCGATACATAACTACCACTGAAAGAAACGCGATTCTGTTGGAGAAGTATTGCTGGGGAAATGAAGTTGGATTGCAACAGCCATGCCGAGGGCTGGATCCATCAATGCCGCCTTATCAAGACTGGGTGGGTGTCATGTCAGGCAGCAAGCGAAAGTTTCTCGGGTGCTGAACTCGACGGCCCTTCTCGGCGTCTCGGCCTGCAGACCCTCTTGGCAGGGAGAACAGGCAGGGGCGCGTAGAAACACGGTGACTTGTGCCGATGAGCGTGTATGTGTCCCAACAACAAACCGCTACAAGCAACTATGTGACTATCTCTCAGGCACTCGTCAAAATGTGTCTGCCCAATAGGCTATCAAAGTCGCTTCAACGGCTCTACACATGGTTGCTAGGCATTCGTCATGCCTTGCAGGGTGTCATCTATGATGAGCAAAAACAGACGACGGAGAACTGAACTGTATTGCAGCACTACCCCACGGCACGTGGGGTGCTAATCTCTGAGTTCGCTCCGCTCTGGAATAATCCGTAAATAACCAGCAAAAAGGTATACCTCACTGCTTCTGCCCGATGTCGGGCGAGATGCAGAGCTTATGGAGCGTATCGAATCAGTGGAATGGGGACCGGAAATTTTAGATCCAGGCCTGGATATACGAGCGAGATGGCAAGGTTATGACACTTACGCACACAAAACAACACATTAAGAAGCTGCTTCCACAGGAGGCGGCTCAATTACCCAGACGTTTTCAGCAGATGGGAAAATCTCCAAGACCATCGTAACGACTGACTCAGCCAAATCCCCCACAGCACTCTCACCCAACCTCCTCACCTCCCTGCCTTATCATTCGCATCATTAACATCATCCTTCATTTGAAAAATCGGTTATCCAGCAGCAAGTGCCCATGGTCAACCCTTCTTCAGCGCATGGCACCCTGTCATTTTCCAAACCAAAGCAGAACTTTTCCGTAAGCTCACCCTTTTTGTACCTGGCGTATCATCATCCATCAAACTCATCTCCGAGTGCCACATCATCCCCGCCCAGCCATCCAGGTTTCAAAGCCAAATGGGTATCGTGCAGTATTATGTGCATTCCAGATCATTGTCTTAATTGCGCCGTGTCCTCGTCCGTCCTCATGCAGTCTCCGTCAGTGAGATTCACCAACACTCGCCAGTGCTCGTTGCCTCGTATGTGTCGCTTGTGTCTCCAAAGAATGCGCCATCAGCTTCGTTACTATCACGCTTGTTAGTCACTGCTGCCCTTCCTGCTCAAATCACCCAGGCATCAAGAACTTACCAGGCCACACCGACGCTCTTTCGAGCACCTTTGCCGTCATGGCCAACAACCTCGGCCCGTATCCACCGTCACCGAGGTGGTCCACATTAGCCTCACTGCCAAGCCGTTCCTGGGCCTGTTTCAAAAACCCGTCACATTTCTCCAAAAGGTCTCGGTCCTTGTCCTCCAGAAGCAATGTCGCTGGTATCTGCATGAAATCAATCTCGTCCCGACCTATCAGACCAATGCGCCGTCCGACTCGCTCCTGAACAGCCATCACCCATTCAGCCAGCACCTGGGCACAGTCAAAAGCACAGATTGCCGACTGCGCGGGGAGCTCATGGGATGTGGCTTCCAAATCGCCCAGCCCAAGCTTCGCTGCCAGGAGCAAGGAGTCGGCGGCACGGGAAGCAGCGCGGCGGAGCTGGCGTTCGCGTTGCGTAGCTGTATAATAATGAGGCTGGGTCCCTGATTCGGAAGTGTCAACGGTAGCAATATCGGTATCCTGCTGATTGACCTGGCGCCCAGACATGCCATTAGGCTGTAAGGCAGAGTTGTCGGCTTTGATCTCGACACTCTGGGTCGCTTCGGGGCCATGAGCCACCTCTGCAGCCATGGCATCGAAATTGCGCTGCCAGAACACTTCTGTTGACTTGCCCAGATTGATGTAGAGACGCACATATGCGAGGCCGAGTAAGGGCATGCTGTCAACAGAGAGGGGTCTGGCACCAAATGCATTTGACCGCTCAAGGCTACGACTGGGGTCACTGGCCCAGGCGGCTTGCCATGCACGCAGAGCCGGCTCAATATGTTGGTGCAACTGTTCGGTCTCTTGGGTAGTCCACTGTCTGCTGGGATGACGCTGCCGAGTTTCCCAGATGTAGTTGTGGAGGGCATTGACAAGCACCAAGCAGCCAAAGGCGCTAGGCTTCAAATCTGAGTCGCTGCTGGTGTGGTTCTGGTGGGGAGATTGGTTACATCTCCGTTGCCGCTGAGACGACATCAAGAGATGAGTGAGCGCGGCGGCAAAGGTGACTGATTTCTTGTCGGCTTGTTGAGCACCGCCCAGAGCTAGCCAGGACTGGGAATTCTCAGCTGCCCATAGCTCTTCATCACAAGGCAGATCCACGCGGATTTCAGAGTTGGTCAGCGCTGGCGCATGATTGTAGGCAGTCACAAGCATGCTGGACAGAATGAAGACCGCGTACAGAGTTCTCTTCCTCTCCTCCATGTTCTTCCATTCCAACCAATCGACTTCTTCACTCTCGTTGATCATTGCCGTCCAAGAGTTCGGGTCATCATAAGCGAATTGCTGATTCTGATTCGAGGCTCGGCGGGCTGCATATGGCGCATGTGGCCGAGCAAGCTCAGCTCCTCGTGCCAGGCTCACTAGGGCAGCACAGTGATTGCTTGCAAGCTCGGCGGTAGTCCTGTCGCCACAATTGTGTCCATAGAAGACACTGAGGAGCATAGCCTGCACAAGCCAGAGCGGGGTATATTCGGAGTCAGCAGGTGTTCGAGGCCCAAATCGGGTCCGGTTCAAATTGGCCTTGTGGCGCTCCTCCAGGAAGCCAGAAATCAGTCCCTTGGCACACTCGAAAAGCTCCCTTGACTCGTCCATCTGTCCTTCATAGACTGCACCGATAGCAGCTATAGACAATATCAGACAACTGCCGCCGTTGGAGGCGTTCCCTTGGAGCCCTTGCAAAGGAGCCCCGTAGGCCTTCGAAGGCGTTGTGTATTCTGCAGACTCGAAGTCAAGCGTGGGAATGTGCAGAAATGGAAGGTGTGGATGGAAATATTTGACGTATGCGGCAACGTGCTTCTGTAGATCTTGGGTGCTTGGAAAGGTTGCAACATTGAATCCGCGGCCCCGCGAGACGCCATCGGGGGACGATGGGGAGCCTATCGGGGGCTGAGAATACTTTCCCATGCCGAACGGATTGTTTTGAGCCAGACCGGCGATCAGGACATTCCTCATACCCTCACTCACTAACTCCGAAGACATGGTTGTCACAGAGCTATGCTGAAGGCTGCTATCCATGGATGTTGTCGAAGTGGTAGAAGGAGCACTGGCGCGGCTATGAGAGAGCTGGAATCCTTGGTACTGCGCGGCCGCTGGGTCGGTATGAGCGATGTCCGGTGGAGTGGGTAGATTAATGTCAAAGCCCGGCCAAGCTTGAGTCACCATCGACTTTGGGGAAATGGTCCCAGTCGCTCCTGTAACAACGTCTGCGAAACTGGAGGCAAAATCCATGCTGATCGGGCTGTTGATCATGTTTGCCGAGTTCGCAATTCCGGGAGCCCAGACATTTCCATTTGTCAAATTTTGAGACGGGCCTGAACCCGATTGCCACTCAGAGCCTAGTTCATGCTGCGCAGAAGGACTGTTGGTGCTCATGGCCGAAGGCGAAGAATCATCAATAGCATTTTCATTGCTGGCATAAAACGTCATCTGGTTCTCAAATCCTTGTGCCATCCAATCGAATGTACCATCGTCATCAGTCAGAGGTGGTTGAGGTCCTGGTAGAAAGAACATTTGTTGATAGACCGAAGAATGGTCATTGAGTCCATCCATATGGAGCGCGTGCGGGTTGATGGTGTTCTCCAGGCCTTGGCTAAAACCAAGGTCAAAGTCAGAACCAAAGCCACTGCTATACGCAGGCGCGGTGCGTAGGCCACTTGAGAGATCTGTAGGAAGATCGTGGGTTTCAAGTTTGTGCAATCCCATTGGCGAAGCATGATTGGGTGTGGAAATGGCCCTGTGAGAAAGGCCCTGGGAAGCATGCAATCCCGACAAACTGCTGCGATGGGAGTGGCTTGGCACGGGTGGTCGATTGAAAGTGTGGCTGGTGCTGGCAAGCATGCCAATTGTCGATGCATCGACATGGCTCAGGGTATTGGCACGAGGGCGCATTGTTGCAGGAGCGTTGCTTACCACCGAGTTCTTCCTGACGCGTCCAGTGCCTACACCTGCTACACTTTCCCTGCGAACGTTCCTAGGCCGCGACGAGGGAGTTGTGGCCGAATGGAGCTTCTGCTGGTGCCTCAAGAGCAAATCTCGTCTCGCGAAGCATCTAGCGCATTCAGAGCAGGAAAACGGCTTCTCCTTGGTATGGGATCTTTCGTGTCGCTTCAGATGCTCGAGGCGCGCGAATGACCGCATACACGTCGTGCAGACATGTGGGCGAGGTTTGTCTGTTTTCGGAGCAGGAAATTGGGGAACAGCCGGAAGGGCACACGAGGACGAGTTTGAACGCAATGAGCCTTTGGATTCTAGCGCACGTGAGCCAACAGCACTGCCGTCGCCTGATCAGCCGGCATACCTGCATGCCTGGAAGGCGCCTCCAATACTGGAGGGGCTACATGCTCAGGTGAAGCTGTAGCAAGACCTCCGTGGATTTGAGAACCCTCATCTTCCTGCATGGTCGACGGTTCCTTCTAGTTGATGCCAGACGTGGAGTCCGTCAACGTCCAACGTTTATAGCAGCAGAGTCCTTCAACGAGGGGTGTACCGATGAGAGCGGGCTATAGACTATAGTGGATCTGTTATACCAGCGCCGCGTGTCCCAGGTCGCTTTATTCCAGAAACTCTGTGAACTGTTGAGAGAATAGTATGTGGGAAGAACCAAATAAGACGGATGCAGGGCTGAGAGAATGCCGGGCTAGCACTCGAGCCGCTCAGGGATGTATATTACAAAATTCAACAGGCTGAAGATACAAGAGATGGTAGAATCACTGCCACAAAGTCGGGCAGTGGAAAAGGTCCAAAGCGAGTCCTGATAAGAGCGCACAGTACAACAGCCAGCGTGGCGTCGCTGCACTGTCGAGTTGGATGTGGCGAGGGCCAACGAAGTAGAAATCTATACTTGACAGCAATGGATGAAACACCCCCTGGCAGACTGAGGAAAGGCTGGTGGCAGAGATCCCCTGTAGGTGGGATACGCAGAGAGATCCGAATCTGCCTCGTTCAGGCGTCGATGTGGGTGGACAAGCACGAGGTCGTCAAGAAAGCAGGAGGAACAGAGTTGTCAACGGGTATGTGAAAAACTCCGCACGTCAACGCAAGCGCGCACAGAATACGGGAAACTCGATGCCCTCGTGGTCAGACTCAAGTCTACCCAGGACCGTCACAAGGTGGGCGAGGGCAAAAACCGCGGAAGCTGTGCGGCTGGCTGTTGATTGCCCTGCCTTGTGGATGTAGGCCGCGAAACCCCAGATTGGCTGGCTAACCGGGCTGAGTTTAGCAGCTTGCGAGCTCGAAAGAAGTGAGCCGGAAGCGAAGCTGCTGGGTGGTCAGAGACGCACTAGCCCTGGTGAGCTCACTAAAACTATCCAGGCAACCCACTCGCCACTCAGACCCTTCCCCAAGCACACAGACTGGATCATAGGTGGGCTTGGGGTGCTTGGGGTGCTCACGATGCTCGCGATGCTCGCGAGACGACCAGAAAGATGGTGGCAACCGCTCTCAGTGCTGATCTCTTGCACCAAGCTCATCAAGCAAATGTTTGATGATTGAGGAGGCAGACAAACTCGGGTCTGTGTCCTCAGTGGCGCTAACACGATAAGAGCACCAGCTTCAGTAGCAGTCAGCCGCCGATATGCAGACCTTGTGCTTCTGGCAAGAGCGGCATCGCACAGATATCCACGCAAGGACGCGTGCACAGGAAAAGATTCCGTCTGTTCCACTCTGTATGGTGCGGCGGCGTGATTGGGCCATGCTCGCTACAACCAAGCCCGCGACCGACGCCGTCCGATGCAAAAATTGAAGCTAGCAGTGGCTACGAGGAAGGATCCACCGGCAGGAAACGCGACGATCGAAAGCTCTATTTTACCCTGCCACACGGCACCCTCAAATTTGTCCAAGGTCATCTGCATTGAGATGCCGCGTCCCTGCAAGATGATGATCGAACTACAGCCAATGAGCAGAGAAGCGTTTGCCACAGGGGACGCAGATTTGGCGAGAACTTGCTCTGAGAAGCCAAGCTTGGTCCAAGCTCCTTGCACCATCCTCCCAGCGCCTGGCTCGTTGCGTCAAGCTCACATTGCACTGTTCTACAGCACTGTCGATGAAGTCAGTCACGTGTGACGCGTTTTTTGTATTGAAAGACGGCGGGATTTGGAAGGTAGAGGTTTCCTATCTTTAGTGGAGTCTTAGGCACCTGTACTCCCGAACTCAGTTGTTGTACTGGTATCGATGATTATGATACTAGGATGAGTTTTTACCAGCGCTAGTGATTTAAAGTTATTAGAGTTGCTTGCTATCCTAAAAGAAATTGCCTATTAGGGATCCAGCCTGTTCCGAGAAATAGGATGCTAATTAGCTCGCAGTGCCAAGTTGTTGCCGTTTCTTCTGCCACTAGCACAAATAAAGTAAGAGGTATTGCTTTAGCGCGAATTATTGGCGCCGTAAGAATTAAGAATTGGTCCTAGGATCGTTCATACCAAGTGTCCAACCGATGTTTTTTAGCCCCTGCGGCCTGCCGCTTGTTGCTTTCCGCTCGCAATGGGCCCGCAAACAGCGCGCGCAAAATGGAGCCTCTGCCGCCGCTGCAAGGATCAAGATGACATGATTCAGAAAACACAAATCTATTCTCAGAGTGCACTGACAACACAATAGGTATTGTCTGGTCACCGATTGACGATGATTTTGTGGGGATGAAAGACAAGTTCAGGCTACGCACGGCAGAAATTGGGATTTGGACAAATAGCGAGACCAGACTTGCTTCAACCTACTGGCTGTTCAAACACAAAAACCAATTAATTGGTCATGTGCACGTCAACGCTGAACAGCTTGAAACGAGTCATGCATGCATGTGGGCGCTGCCAACGTGTAACCTACCCAGCGCCCAGCGGAGAACTCGATTCACGGCGGCGACGCGAGAGCCCCCCTTGTTAGAACGTGGCCTGGAGGCTCACAATTGGCGCATTTACACTAGGCTCCAAAGGCCAATTTCTGGAAATCTGGGGTAAAGCCCCCTTAGTCTATCGAGTAACAGAATATCCAAGCGAAAGCCACGGTGGTGGATGCAGTAGGGATTAATTCTTGCCGAACTGACAATTTGTGCTAGCTTGGGGTTTTGCTGATTTGGATTAGCCATCTCGAAACAGCGTGCCGCTACCATTACTGTATTACCTGCCCAATTAACAGTCACACAGCCCCTGCCAATCGACTCCATTTCCCCGCGTGACTGGATGATCAGGACTGCGATGGCGCTAAACGCGCCCCACCTATGGCCCCCTCCACTCCAGCGAGCCCACTGCTTCCACCACGACACATGACCCTGCGCCATTCACGGATGGATTACTGATATAGTTACTATGTCCGGGAACGCCCTCCGTCAGGCCGAATTCCATTGGATGTAGGCGGGATCTAGTATCCTTGGTCTGGATTTTTCGCACTTCTACAACTCCCCATCCCATCCTCGGTATTCTCTGGTACATTGCGGTTTTGGGACCACGGATGATAGCCATGCCGTTCTGCATACGCAGTATTCACCGTTATGCGTCAAGATTCTCGGGTCATCAGACTTGCTCAAACTCATGTTTACAGTACATGAGCTTGTAAGTATTTCTCGTCTAGACAACTCCTGATGCCTGATCTGCACTCCCAGGCCTGGATGGCAAAGTATCGATGTATCAAATTGCATTCTGATGATTGACACTCTTCTTAGCAAACCCCCCCCCCTTCCCAAAGACTCGTTCCAAGACCCTGCCGACGCCGAGCCATGTAGCTCTCAGAGCCATGGCTTGGAACTACAAGGGCGTTCATGGACCTGGGTATTCGGCTCTCATGGGACCGAATTGATGCAGGAGGTAAAAAGTATCTGGTACCTACTTCCCTCTCAAGATGCCCCTCCAAGCCCCACCAAAGATTTATCGATATCTTTCACCAACCTGGTCCATAGATAATGCCCAACTCCACTCGGCCTAGATATGGTGCCGAACTGTCCAGTCGCCGTCTGCAGTGCCATACATATATGGTGGATCCAGATACAGACCTCAGTAGGGATCAAATTCTGCGTCTCAAGAGATAGACTTTCTCAGAGCCTTGGCTTTTTAGCTTTCTGTCTAGACGAGTGCGGACTTCCCCGTGTGGTTATCACCGGAGTAAGGTGAAGGAAGCCTGGTTTGTGGTTTGACCGCTGGAATGCAATGATGGAAAAGCTCGAGGTCGACTTCGGGTCCGTACAGCATTCTACCATGCCTTGATCAGTCGTGAATGCGCCGTCGTATGCTCGTTCATCGACGCGTGCCCTCGCTCGTCATTACTCACGAGTAAGGGTAGTCATACACAACCTCCACATCCTCTCCCACCTTTCGACGTCTTTGTCTTCTTTTCCCATTTCGTCCTTCGCCGGAACACCATACTCCTTGATGAAGCACTCAAATGGCCTTCCCTTGGGCACCAACTCCGCGCCTTCCTTGCCCTTGGACTTCAACTCCTCCTTCTGCTCCTGTAAATCCCCCCACAGATGAAAGAGTGTTTCCTTCAACTTTGCCAGCACCATCTTATTCTCTCGCAAATTACACGGATCCTCCCGTAGCAGGAAACTGCCATCAGTGCCACAGACAAGTAACTCCATTTGTTTCGCTCCGCCATCAGACGCCGGTGTTGACTTGGCATCTTCCACAAGGAGAATAAATCGCCATTCCCACTTGACGCCATCGTCACCCACACTTGTAGGCATATCATCTTGCGTGAGATCAGCATCACTAACACTTTCACAATCACTCAGACACGCGTAGTCGGAATCGCGTATTGATGCGCAGAAGTCCTGGATATCGTGGGGGAAGTAGTCGACGACACGGATGCGTGATTTATAGCAGCTATTTTGGAATGGCAACTGATAAGTGGTGCCGCTGGGAGTCTTGCGCTGGAGGATGTCCGAGGACAAGATGGTGGCAATAGGAGTGACAGGGATGGCGATGTTGTTGCAGCGGACGGCGGCGTTGGTGATAAGCGCCAGCGAGGGAGGCTGCTTGATGGCGGTAATCATGTCAGTGGCACCTTCGCTCGTGCCCACGGCCGCTGCAGCCGCTTTTGCCCTCTTCTGGTCCTTTCTGATGCGATTCTTTTTCGACTTGGAATTGGAGGTAGTGTTCTCGCCGTTCTCACCTTCGTCTTTGTTACGTGTCCGTATTGTTCTTGGATCTCTGATGAAGGCTATTCCCTCTGTTTTGCAATGCTCTTCATATTCTCGCTTCCGCCGCAGAAGAGCCTTGAATTTCTCGTCCGTTTCGGCCGTAGATCTCTTGAAAATTTGGACATTGATTTTGTCTGGCTTGTATTTCTCTGTCCTGCAATGGCCCTCCAATCTTGTGCCATTTCGATCATATGTAATGTGTACATTCCACAAGTATACATAGTCACCGGGCTGAACGTTCTTCGTGACAAAATTGCAATGGGGTGACCAGCAACTGATTGTCATAATCATGCGGCCCCAAGGTCCCGGCCAAGTGCTCTTGGATTTATCTACATACCCAAATCGATCACCATAGTCGTGACCTATTCCCTCTTGAGCCACACCGTTCCCGAAATCATAGAGGTCTGAATTTTCCGTGTAGTCGGTGACATACAATTCACATCTATCACCAGTGTTCGGGTCCCAGATGCGACGAATCTCGCATAGCATGTCCCCAAAGATGCCCTTTGCGCCATTCGGCACACGGGCTTCACCGATCAGGGTGAATTTTTGATGCCTCTCCTTGGTTGCTTGAATACGTTGGCCGCTCGATACATCATCAGTGGGACGCGGAGTAATTAGAGGAACTTGCCAGTCGTTGGGATTGTCAAGACGAAGAATAGCTTTGGCATAGCTTAGCACCGCGACTGAGGGAGACGGTGCTGGAAGGCAGGGTTGACCAGGAAGACGGGCCTTAATGTCACTGCCATTCGTACACTTGCTATCTCTCACGCTCTCGTACTCAAGGACAACCCAAGTAGTGGCTCTGCTAGAGACCATTGTCTGGCCGCGTGGGGTTGTGAATTTCCTAATCTTGTATAGGATGACGATGTCTCCTGTGTTGGTGATTTTGGGAAAGTGGCGCTCGTCCTTGTGGAAGAATCGGATTTCCAGGCCGTGTCCCTCGACCCAGGAAGGGTCACGAAGGTCAACAGTCATAGTCAAATCCGATCCTCGCGATTGTGCTACATCTCGGTAGGCCGTACATACTCCAATCATGTTCATGAGCTCAGACGAGTCGGTTTCATGGGCTGCTTGAAGGGCTGTGAAGCCTGGCGGCACCGGGGGCAGATCCATCTTGGGCAGATCTCTCGGTGTGCGCTCACATACCGTCACCCGTACGTAGTAAAGACATCACATTATCTTGCACTCTTCCACCCATTCACGACGCGTTACGCGTCAGTTGCATGTCGACGTGATTTACCTCGAACCTGAGGGTCACGTGCCACTGTTGCCGGAAGGGCTTAGTGCGCCAAGGCTGGAGGGGTGCGCATCTTTCTGTTCGAATGCGACTTCCCTAGGGCGAATGAATTCTGCCTTTGCCTTATTTCTTAGCCCGTGGAGACTTCAACTCACTCTTTCCTCCGCCGAGCCGTGCAGTTTCAACCTGATACGAGTTGTTGCGTCACAATCCTTCCGCTCTTCTCGCTGTTGAATAATTTTCCCCATCGGAGATATCATCCAGCGACATGGCAGAAAGATACATCCCAGAGCACCGACGGACCAACTTCAAGGCAAAGAGCAGTTTCAAGCCAGATGAACTTCGTCGCCGCCGGGAGGAGCAGCAGGTGGAGATTCGGAGACAGAAGAGAGAGGAGAACCTTGCCAAGCGGCGAGGCGTGGGTGAGAGGGGTCAGGTAGGCATCAGCAATATCACCGAAATCGATAGTGAAGATGAGGCAGGCACGTTGGAAAGCGAGGTAAGTCATGTGTGCATGGGCTCTAATTGGCATGGCCATTGCCATCTGACGGTGTATTATTAGCTCAGCACTGAACTGCCTGAGATGGTGAAAGGAGTCTTCTCCGACCAGATCGATGCACAGATTGCCGCTACTACTAAGTTCCGTAAGCTCCTGTCCAAGGAGCGGAACCCGCCCATTGAGAAGGTGATTGAGACTGGTGTTGTCAGCCGCTTCGTCGAGTTCCTACGCTCGCCCCACACTCTCGTACAGTTTGAGGCAGCGTGGGCTCTGACCAACATTGCATCGGGCTCTGCACAGCAGACTCAAGTCGTCATTGAGGCTGGAGCGGTCCCTATCTTTGTGGAGCTCCTGAGTAGCCATGAGCCTGATGTCAGAGAACAGGCTGTTTGGGCGTTGGGTAACATTGCCGGCGACAGCCCAGCTTGCCGTGACTATGTCTTGAGTCAGGGTGCACTGAAGCCACTGCTCGCATTAATTGGAGATGGACGTAAGATGAGCATGCTTAGAAATGCCACGTGGACCCTGTCGAACTTCTGCCGAGGGAAGACGCCCCAGCCAGACTGGAATATGGTGAGGATGCCCAGTCAGAGAGGTGTGTGGCACATTGGCCCGCTAACAAGTCACAGATCCACCCTGCTCTTCCTGTTCTTGCAAAGCTCGTCTACATGTTTGACGATGAGGTCCTCATCGACGCCTGCTGGGCCATCTCGTATCTCTCTGACGGGTCCAATGACAAGATCCAGGCGGTCATCGAAGCTGGCATCCCGCGGAGGCTCGTTGAACTCCTCATGCATGGCTCGACGTCGGTGCAGACGCCTGCTCTGCGATCGGTTGGCAATATTGTCACAGGTGATGATGTCCAAACACAGGTCATAATCAACTGTGGCGCTCTGCCTGCACTCCTGTCACTCCTCAGTTCCCAAAAGGACGGGATTCGGAAAGAGGCGTGCTGGACCATCTCAAACATCACAGCCGGGAACCCGACGCAAATCCAGTCTGTGATCGACGCCAATATCATTCCTCCACTGATCCACCTGCTCTCAAACGGAGACTTCAAGACGCGAAAGGAGGCTTGCTGGGCAATTTCCAACGCTACCAGCGGCGGGCTTCAAAAGCCGGAGCAGATTCGCTACCTTGTATCTCAAGGATGCATCAAGCCACTTTGCGACCTCCTTGCCTGCCCGGATAACAAGATTATCCAGGTTGCATTGGACGGCCTGGAGAATATCTTGAAGGTCGGTGAGATGGACAAGGAAGCGGCCAACCCTCAGAGCGCTGAGGCTCAAGTCAACAGATATGCTCTGTTCATCGAAGAGGCCAACGGAATGGAGAAGATCCACGATTGCCAAAACAACGCCAACGAAGAAATCTACATGAAGGCCTACAACATCATCGAGCGATACTTCTCAGACGAAGAAGATGCGGGTGCTGATATTGAGGAACTGGCGCCTCAGGCCAATGCAACCGGCTACGCCTTGGGCTCGAATCAGCCGCAAGGCCACTTTGACTTTGCCAACGGCAATGACTCGATGGACATGTGAGCAGGCTTCGTGGACGAGAATTTGCCTGGTGTGCTGCAATTTCTAGGCTGTCGTGCGGAATATGACACTTCTCAGTCACGAGCATGCGCGCCGGTCAAGAGCATGCACGCCGGTCAAGAGCATGCGCACGGGCCAAGAGCTTGCGCACGGGTCAAGAGCATATCGGCCTGAGCAATGCACCAGCGCCTAGCGAGAGCCCCAGAAGCCCACATTTCTGTCATGAGCAGCACCGGCCCCGACTTGAAGACTCGATTCATCACCCCCCACGCAACCCACAACCTCGGCTTCCTTTTGAAATGTACCCCCATGATCCCACGATGGCCCAGCAGATGCACAATCATGTATACCCACCCCCTTCCGCAGCCACCCAGCACCTCCCCCTTCCCCCCCCGTTGCGTGCCTTGGTAGACGGTGTTAAGGATGCCCGAAGAAGGCAAGGAGATGTTTTCAGAGCAAGCTCGACTTCTACTAGGATATGGGTCAGAAATTTTCGCTCCGGTTGCTATTCCATCATCAGACAGACACCAAGCAAGCAAGCATATTCACGGCCTAATTACATGTTCCCCAGACTAGGTCAGTTTGCTCCCTCGTGCCACTGGTGTTTAGTGTTGCTGTCTCGCGCATCCACAAGCCCATGAACTATCACGGTCTCGAACGATGTAGGAAGTTTCTTCCATGTGTGTGGTAAGGGATAGTGAGATTCTGGCATGGTAAGCCGACGACGGTGTGAATGTCGGCGTTTGCTTATTCACAGATTCTGCTCTTCCGCACACAGACTCCAACGCCCGTCCTTCGAACAAGTCGAGGTGAGGTAAAGGTAGATTCGCGTGTCAATTTCCATTGCTTTGTTATATCCCCACGCCCCTTGTCTGCAGAATGGCAATACACTTCTACGCTGGAGCAGGGCGTATTTTGCCTCGCTGATGGTCTCTTCCCTTTTGGCCTGTTTCCTTGTCTAGTGAGCAACTGGGTTGAGCTGGACCAAATCAGACGATGCTTGGCCGACATCGAAATGGAAGTGCCACACTGGACCTCTTGGCACGTTGCCTCGTAACAAGACATGACATCTTGGTACATTTGCCTCGTAACACGATAATGACCTCTTGGTACATTGCCGAGTAACACGATAATGGCTCACGGTTCCTCAGAGAGGAGCATTACGAAAGTAGTCAAGTATCAGGGAGGCTTTCAAGGTGGCAATAGTAGTGGGAGAAAATATCGCAAAGCCTGCGATCAGCTATGAAAGCATGACCTATCTGTAAGATGGAAGCAATCGCACCGACGACGTCTTTGAGCAGAACTATTTGCAGGGGTGAGCTGCAAATCAGCACGTGTAAAGATTCCAAAGGCATTTGCCAGGGCCGTTCCTTCCAAATGGCCGTCTGGCGGGCCATATCTGCGTGCTCGAGACCTGGAGTATGCAAGCTGGAGGAGATGCCAGTCGAGGGTCCCAATGGATGACGACAAAGATGCCAGTAGAGCTGCTGGTCAGGTAATGATGTCCACTCTCTGATATTGTACTGCGCAGCCCGGCCCAAGTGTAGATACACCATGCTCAGAGCAGTTCGACAGCATCGGATCTGGATCAAGGCGGGATGTCCGACAAATTCTTGGCATGCGGAATATTGGGGTTAGCTGTGGCTTGGCGGCGATAACAATCCCACACCAAGGTCAATACGAGAGCATTGCTTGGCGCACTTATCCAAACAAAGACCAAAGAATAGCCTTTGGGCAAGGCAGCTTCGTGCGGACGAGATCGGCTTGTTGGTCAGAAGCGAGGGAGAGAAGCCGAATGACTGCGCGCGCTGGCCAGACTGTAGAGAGGCAGCAAACAGGCACGAGGCGAAATGATTGGCCCTGTCGCTCTCGCCGAGCATTCTGATCACCAGGTCTTCTCAAGCAGCTTGGGCAGCGTGTGCAAAGGACGAACAATCACTCGACAACGTGGTCGAGGGCAATGGTTGAGTGTTGCGCTACATTGTTAAGCACACCGCCCAAAGGGCGAACACGCGAGTAAACCGCCTAAGTTAGGACGCCATTTAGGGGCCAATAAAGTGGCGTAGGGGGGTCACCCGCGCGGTAGCAGGGCCATCTTTGCGGAATGCAGATTCACAGCCGAGGCCGCCCTGGTTGGGGTCGACCTACGCAGCGTTCTGGATGCAGCGTTCTGGATGCAGCCATCGGATGAGGATGGAATCGGGTGACAGACGTGGGATTAACTCAGGAGCTTTTGTACGATGGGCCCGCCACTTTTCTCGATCTTGTTCTGTAGCATTCTCGCTATCTTGCTGCCACAGCGACAGCGACCGCCCCGGTAGCGAACCCGCCAAGGGCAGCAGCACAAGGCCTGCTTGGAGCATCGAGCGCTGATCACCCTGAGCTCCTGTCCAGGCGTGTGCCCAGACTTCAGTGGTCATTGTGTGACAGTGGCGGCGCCATCTCCTGTTTCTGTTCGCAACGTGCCCCGCCTCCCACGACCTTGAGAGAGCCCCCTCCATGACCGAGATGCGGTGATGGATTGAAAGCCTGGCCAACTTGCTGCAAGCCAAGCTCGCCCCGCTGCTAAGTTACTCCAAGCCGCCCCAGGGGCGGGACAATTTTGGGGCCAAGCGTGCCCAATTGCCCGCTTCCCCGCGCGCCGCCATGCCGCAAGCCCCCCAGCTCTTCCAGGCACACCCACCCCCAGCCTCAGGCTGCCGATCACCGGCGTCGGAAACGGTTCCTTTTCTCAGCAGGGCACCAACGTCAGCGTCAGATTCAGATCTCGAACAAGGATTACGCCACAGTGAGAGCTCTGACTACGTAGGGCAGTCAGCAGGCCGCTTTTCCAGCGATGACCCTGCCTATATTCCCATTCTTTCCTGGCCCTGGCGATTGCGACTGCCCCTAGCGCGGAGCTTGGAGCCCTGGAGAGTACCCCTATTTTGCTCGGCATTAGGCGCTGAAAAGCCGCCCGCGGCCCCCCGGCGCTCTGCCCTACGCAGAGTGCTCCGGCTCCTCCTGGTCTCGTTTATGATTTTGTATGTCGACTGCCTCGCTTTGCTGTGTGGTGCACTGCTGACTGATCATCTCCAGGGGCATCTTCCACCTCATCACTCTCATCTGTGGCCTGTATCTGTCCTTCTTCCCCGACGACATCGACTGGCCCGAGGGCTCCCCGCGCAGGCGGATTGAGTCCCGTCCGCACGATCCCGGGCAGTGGCCCACCGACATCACAGCAGACGTCCATCCCGTTGGCTGCCACTCGCACAATGACTACTGGCGGGAGACGCCTCTCTTCTCCGCCCTGCGTGCCGGCTGCACGGGCGTGGAGGCCGATGTTTGGCTGTTTGACCAAGAACTCTACGTCGGCCACAACACAGCGGCTCTGAAGCCCGCACGCACCCTGCGCACGCTCTACATCAATCCCCTGCTCAAGATCCTCGATAGGCAGAATCCCATCCACGGGTTGCACCCTGACCTCGACACGCCGCGGAATGGCGTCTTTGTCACCAAGCCAGAGCAAAACCTCGTTTTACTAGTAGATTTCAAGGGCGACGGAGACGCCATCTGGCCCTACGTCTACAGCCAGCTTGAACCGCTGCGTGAGAAGAAATACCTCACCCATTTTAACGGCACCGCTGTGGTGGAAGGACCCGTCGTGGTCGTAGCCACGGGCAACGCCCCCTTCAACCGCGTCGTAGAGAATGCTGATTATCGAGATATTTTCTTCGATGCCCCTCTGAATTTGATGGACAAAGCCTCACCAGTCACCGTGTCGGACGAGGAGTTGGAGAAAGTGCCAGGAGCATCCACATTCCTGGATGGTGGCCCAGGCCGTTCCGGCGCTGCCGCTCCTCGGAATCCCAACGCCTACTCGATCCACAACTCATATTACGCCTCAGCCTCCTTCAGGAGGTCGGTTCTCGGTTTCCCGACGCTCTGGCGGAATCGGCTTACTCACGCCCAGCTCGATCTCATCCGCGCTCAGATCAAGGGAGCTCATGCGAGGGGTTTGAAGGTTAGATACTGGAGCGTGCCTTCCTGGCCAGTCTCGCTGCGGAATTACCTCTGGCGAGTACTGGTCAGAGAAGGCGTGGACTACTTGAACGTCGACGACCTGTGGTACGCGACTAGAGCCAGGTGGGGGACGCGTGCTTGGGGAAAGGAGACTGGGTGGTGGCTCCGGAAATCATAGCACGGATTTCGAGGAGCAAGAGAGAAAGTTAGAAGCTCGGACTATGAGATACCCAAAGTTTGTTTTAGGACCGCAATACCCGTCTATTCTATCTTCTCTGTTCGATCTTCTCGGCCAGTCTCCTCTTGAGAAAACCATCTAGAAAGGCCATTGTCCAGTTTCCGATTCGACCATCAAAAAAATATCTATAATCGTCGTTCAAATCGGACTACTTAACAGTCCTACGTGGTACTTGTTAATCACTCAGCATTCCCCAACTTCTGGAGCAGACACGTCTGATTCCCACGCAGCCGCCAAAAGAGAAAAAAACACTTAGCCCAAACATGCAGATTGTCCGGTGAGCCTCGGAATGACTGGTGGGGGTCTGGTCATTTATCACGGATGTTTGTCCCGCGACGCACATATACTATATAAATCAGAATGCCGAATCTTACCTAGATCAGGCAAGATACCCTGTCTTGTTAGGGGTATAGGGGCCCCCCATCACTGGCGTTTCTGGGTGCTGACAGGTGTCTTCGAGGTCATGCTTCTGATTCAGCTCTTGGTAAATAGTAGTGTTTGAGAGGAACGATGGCCAAAGAGATCCATCAGTAACAGGACACAGAAGATGCGATAGTTCTGGCTTGGCAGAGCTTGGAGGGCCCCCCTCCCCAGATCCACATCACCCTGGTGCGGGGTGCGTTAGTTAACTAGTGGTGGAGCCTTGGCTAGGGTTCCGCGTCGGGGCTGTCTAGCCATGCATATGCATGGACCACAATACCCCTCAGCGAGACCTCCGTGTTTCCCCAGACTTCTGGCTCTCGACTAGCGTATTCAACTCCAACAACGTAGACGCACGTGTGGTGAGGAGCTCCGCAAATGGGCCCGCAAATGGGCTCGCCTCTTTCACCGCATCTACACACCACTTCGTTCTACTCCTACTCCTCCTTCTAAGGGGCCTGATCCTATGTATTAGCTCGACACCCTAATCTGCGCTTGTCTCCGTTTTATGCCCATGTTTCTAGTCCCCTCTGGAGTATTTGAAGGAGTGCTGGAATCTCACATATTAATCCAAATTGCCTGCCATCTTGTGCCTGCAGAGTGACATCCGAGATGACTCTCAGAAATGAATCTCGCCACACCGGAGATCACTGTCTGAGTGCGGCGCTTCCGCAAAGACGGACATCGGTGCGATCCAGTCGGGTCAGAGGAGCAGGAATCAGACGCCTTCTCCGAGGTCAGGTCACTCAAATTAGAACAAGTGCTCATCGAATGTACACGTGAGCTATTCGCATAGATAGACTTGCCGCGCTTCTTCGGACACTTCACCGTATGGCTGTAAAGCATAGTAGGCAGGATTGATGTATTCGTTTGACCAGCTCGGACCCCCACCCGCCAGGCTCTTGCGGCGGTGAATTCTTCACAGAGGAATAAATAGTTGCTGTCCACCTGACCTCGGTCGTACCTTAGGGACAAGTCCTAATACGCTTGGAACATAATCCTTTTCTGCATAGATCGTCTCTCTCAATCTCGACTCCCACTCTGCCATCACTGCTCACGTCCCTTTCCCTTTGACGTACCATCCTCTTCCGACTGGTCTCTAATTGTGTAATTTTCGAGGGCTGGAAGGGAGGTGTATGAGGCATCGAAATCTAGTGGCTGGTCTGTGGGGGCCAGCTCAGTTCCGTAGACGGCGTTAGCATCGGAATTGGGCCAGTTTATGAAGCTGTCAAATCCTTCTCCATCGGAGGACAATTCAAGCATACCATGTGGTATTCCCCGTCCATAAATTTGGGATGGACCTGCCGTATCGAATTCCATGTCTGGAACAGCTTGTGTTGGTCTGTCGACCGCTACAGACTCAGAACCCAGCTGGACAGTACCAAAAAATTGACCTGATTGGTCATACCGTGGCGTAGATTCCCCGAAGGAAGATTTACTTCCCAATACAACGCCGCTGTCTGCAATAGAGGCCGTCGAAGTTTGATACCGCGTTAATGTCGAACCATTGGTCATATGCGCGGAAGCCGATGCACTCCTCCCTTCAAGTGAACCATAGGGAACGTTTCGTTGCCAGTCCTCGAACGCAGCATCGATACCGTGAGCAATTAGTCGGTCGACATATTCCTGTTGCTCTTCCATGGTAATACCGGGTCTCAGCCACCCTTGGTCGGACAGAATTATTTCCCTGATCGCGGCAGATCCATGAACTGTGAAGTATTCACGAAGGTCCAGCACTTCTATGGTCCAACGCGGGTCCAGGTAGGCCGAATTTGGTTTTTGGTATCTTGGGAATAGGATTCCCCAGATGGTAAACCACTGGCTCTCTTCATCAAGATTCCGGGGAGGCTTTTGGTGCAGCAGTGCTCTCTGTTGATACGAGATCGCTTCTTGTGTTGAAGGGTCTTGGCGCTGACAGGTGATTTGATTAAAATGCATTTGGTAACTTTCCTCATTCGAGAACTCTACCAAACAACGCGGACAGTACCACCTTGGGGTATGCTTCCGTATGAGATGCTGTTTGATATCTTGGATCCGCCGAAGTTGGTATATACAGCACCTGCGGTGTCTGGTCGGGTCCTTTTTCAAGTAGGGACAGGCAAAAATTTTCTCTGGCTTTTTAACTTGGCCAGTACTGTTCCTCTTGGCCGGGGGCCTCTGAAAACCACTCTCATCCGCGTCGTCGTCGTCGTCGTTATCACCATTTTTTTCTCGGCATCGCTTCCTAGGTTGCTGAGACTGATCTTTCGTTGAAAATCCCGCAGTGGATGTTGGAGCCTTCTCGTGGGGAGACAAATGGCATCGAAACGCTGTTCGATATTTCGTGAGTAGCCGACGAGACAGAGCAACAAGGGCTTCATTTGCTGGGTTATCCCGATCTAGAAGATCTGTCGAAATTTCGGACATGGAGAAAATGTCCGAATCAAAGGATTCGGCTGGAGATTCTTTCATCCCAACTGGCTCGACCTCCGTCTCAGACAAGTCTAGCTCGCCCGATGAAGATGTATGAGTCAGTCTGGATGGCTCATGCCTGGAATTGCAGTATAGGTTCACACATGGTGACCTCGGAGCGGCTTCGACTGCTCTCGAATCAGGGAGCGTGCCACATTCTCCGGAATCCCAAATTTCCGGCCGGTCATAACACGGGTCGGTACAGTTAGGGAAAACAAAATCAGCAAATCCTGGAGATAGATGCAGTGCGTATTCAGTTCTAGCGAAGCCAGGCTTCAAGGAGACGACTTTAGAGCTTATGGCTACGTATAGTTAGAAAATTCATCGGTTGTAGATTAATTCGGGGTACCCACTTTGAGGGGCGACAGTCTCAAGGTCCGCGCAGGTGCCTAGAATGTGGCGACCGGTTTCGAGGTGATTAGGTATTCCCACGTTGACATTGCACTGGTGAATTCGATGGTAGCACAACAAGTCCGCAGGACGTTGTAACAGATGCCATAAAAAAACGTTTTGAGTGTGCTTTATTAGCTTCAACGACATTTTAGACCCTTCGATGAGTACAGATCCGCCGTATATGATGGGCTTCTCAACTTGCAACAAGTGCAAAAGAACGTCGTAGGAAAGCTCGAGCCCGGCATAGCCCTTGGGTCTGCGAGAAACTGGAAACCCAAGGATGACCATAGAATCCTCCACAAGGTCGTGCCATAACTTCTGCCATTGAGTTGTTCCATCAGCGTAAGTTTCTGAAAGTTGTTCATCGAGTCCGATGCGAAATCTGATTTGATCTTCTGATCTGATTGAGGGAGAAGGCGAAGCACAGCACGTTATCAAGGGTGTCCAGCCGCCTGTGAGATGTCTAATATCGCCGAGGAGGACAGCCCCCAGCCAGGCAAGTTGCTCGCCACACTCTGCAAGAAAGTATGCTGGTCCTGTTGCGGTGATGGACAGGAGAGATGCACCAATTTCGGCCTTTATTTGAGTGCCATCGGGAAAGGGGGCTTTTCGAACGTGAGCACAGTCGATACAAGAACCTTGTGGGGTGTATGTACTTACTAGAAGAGCGACATGGATGATCGTCAATTGTGTCCTGAATCACATTAAGAAGCCTTTGTCCGTTTGTGGGCCACGTCTGTTCCAAATACTGCTCAATGCTCAATACTTGGGCCTCCTCTGGAGAACCGGTCACAGTGATGAACTTGACTAGCGATTTTTCGAATCTTGTGGGTCCTTCAGATTTGCATTGGAGCCGTTTCTTCATTGTAACATGCCAGTCGATATCAAATATTGCAGTATGGGCGTCAGGAACCCGTCGTTTGCTGATTCTTCCGGTTGGAAATTGATTCAGAATTTTCCGACGAATGTCCTCGATCATGACCCGAGGCCGGGTAGCAGTCCACTGAAGTGTGGATTCCTTCTTCAGGCTAGTAATGAACCACTTGTATGCTTCGCTCCTGAGAATGATCTTGTTGTATAGAGGTAAGGCGGTCAGCTCCGGGAGGTGATCTGCTTCGCCTTCCACTCCTTCAAAGCGAGTGTCATTGAAAACGACAGGATCGTCTCCGAGTTTTTCTCTCCACATGAGCATCTTTTCTGCTAAAGTCATGCATTCAGTACCATCTTGACCGTTTTCAGACTCATTCTCCTCTCCGGGACAAAACATTCTTTCTAATTGCGCAACAATCTTTCTAGCAGGTAGGTCAGTTTCGTTCATGTTAACTCCAAAAATGATGACTCACTTGTGATGACTGTATATGAAGTACGTGATATCTCTATCCACTTGGACTGAAGAGCTGTGGCCAAATCTTATGGCCAAGGCTTTCACAAGTCCAGGAAGATCACTGGATAAGGTACTCCAGCCTTCGGCGTCAAAGCAATGTCTGAGCTTACTATGTATATCATTACATAATTCGACGATATAGTGCTGGACATGATCTTCAGCGATGGTAGTTGCTGCCGAGTATCGAGTCTCTGTATCCTCTTTGTTTACATTGTCGAAGGCTGGCTGTGACACGTTAAGGGTAACTAGCACATCCGAAGGGAGGTCCAGCCTGGATATCGACGCGTATCCGGAGTCTGTAATTGTGGGGTCTGGTTTCTCGAGAAGTGGTTGCGGGTTAGCCTGGAGTACGCTGCCTTTTCCCCTATCTTCGGTCGGTTCAAATACTGGCTCAAATATGAATCTTGCCTCTGTGATATGACGAGTTAAAGCACATTCATCCGCGTAGCAATTGCCGCAGGAGCATATCGTTTCGCCAATCTTCTGATGAAGTGTTGGGTCGCTGGAGAAATCGCTATTCGAAGAGTCGATATAGTTGACAGGAGATGCAATATATGACTTTGCACTTTCGGGTTCCCGGACCCCAGGTCTAGGAAATATAAGTGTGTCAATATATTTGTCTTCCGGGTTGAAATGACAAGAGTGAGAGCTAGCGCAGACGTCAGCGCGGACGCCATCATCCGAACCTGCTTCAGCACGTAGAGATCCTTCAGGACCGTAAAAGGTACCAGAGTTAGAAGCATTGAAAATTGCAAGTTTACTTTCGGTGAGAAGTTGATTGTAATAATCTTCCTCTTCCTCTTGGGTCTGAAAATCTTCCAATGCAAACAAATATTCAGCGCCATCATAGAATGATAGTGGACCATGCACCATTTCGAAGGTAATATCTATTATTTCAAGGTCAGAAGAATCTATCACAAAGCCGAGATCCTCGATTATAAAGTCGAATTGTTCCTTTATCAAGCTGGGAGAAGCGACTACCCAGGCAGGTCACCCTCCGGAAGGTCTGTCTACCTCTCCTCAAACCTGTCGCATTTAGTGGTGCTTCCAGTCTGATACTGACCGTAGGCTCATGGACAGAGCATGGAGGAGATGTCCTTCTCTACAAATTGGGTTGAAGAGGCGCCGAGTACTCGAACACAGCTAGCTGATAAGTGAAATTATCGGAAGTGGTAGTTGAATACCTTCAAATGTTTGTTACCCTAGTTTTCTTCACACCCGTGGCTATCGCTTGACAGGCACATGAGAGATCGCCCTCCGCTCTGGAAGTTGTTCGTTGAGGTTGAGGGTGTTCCTCGAAAGCCAAGCCTCTCAGCACAATTGTGCTGTTAGACCTGATTGGCCACCCTTCCTTGGGCAAATGTGCGCCAATCAAATCGAGAAGCACCTCGGTGTTTTCACATTGTCACCGCGCCGATGTGCGCCAATCAAATCGAGATGCATCTCGATGTTTTCACATCGTCACCGCGTCTGCACGAACATGGTGTGGAACAGCTGTGATGATAAGACTCATGCGTCAGGCGTAGACATAATGGACGACTATATTAATCACAGGAAGTAGCTAGCTAGTTCTCCAGAGGCTCGACATATAAGTGCTATTCTGCTGCACGGATTCGAGCTCTAAATCATCGATCATGTCTACCATATCCGGGATCTCAGCAGCTATCACTGAAGACATCAACAAGTAAGCAAATATCTCGATCACTTCACCCTTCGCTAACCTGGAATGCCTCATATGGCATTAGTAGCAAAATTATTACGTCTCCAATGCTCGACAGATACCTCACTAGCGCTCCCACCATCACGGAGAAGGTCGTATTCCCGAAGCTGCCGGCAGCGGCCTCGGATAGAGCAGCAGGGGAGAGGGAGATGAAAAAACTCCTTCAGAATTGGCAAGCGTCATGGAAGGAGAAATGTCAGGATTGAAAATGAATCACGGACTAAGATACATATCGCAATCATATCTTCATCTCCATTCCAATGCTTCCCTCTCCCCTCCTTCCACTTCTGACCGGCTCTATTTAATAGACTCTAGACACCCACTATCTTGTCGTTTTCGAACTATGGAAGACATGCCTCTAAAGATTCGCGGCCTTTGCTTCTTTCAGGCCCTCCACTAATTTACTGAACCCTAAGCCCTCCGCATTTCTCGCTGAATCCCGCCCTGACAGACCTCGAGCCTCAACGACAGACGCTGAATGAGCCTCCGTCGCCAATGTAGTAATAATTCAATAAGGCTACCCTCTCAGTAACGATTTCCTACCTACATCACCCTGAGCACAATGAGAATTTGTACGGGGCAGTATTTCGGCAGATAGTCCGGAGACAGCCGCGATAGGGACTTCAGATGCACAGTGCAAGAAAGAATAAGTCAAGTACTAAGGAATGACATTCCCAGACATACTTTCTGTTCGAAGAGGGAGAGGTACCAGAGGCTGGCAAGAACGAGGGCATAAAGCGGGACTGTAAATATTCCGATGGCGGTAAAGCTTAGTTCACAAATTTCCCCTGACTCCCGTAACAATCACTCCACTCGTGGGGGACTACGGGAAAATCTCCCCGGTTCCTGGCTGGGCCCTGTCCGCACGGCCCCGTCCGTGCATCCGTCGGTGGGTCAAATCATCACATCAACGATCGGGAGGTCTTAATAGTCACTGGGTGGGGATTGACGACGGTGAAGAATAGAGTAAAACGCAAATCAAGAACTAGGAAATAGCAAAGCGACCCGGTCGAGGCATTCGAGTCGGTCAGGAGCAGCCTCGTGGCACCAGCAAAGAAGCGTCAGTACGATAAGGACCACGGCGGGGAAAGATAAAGGAGAGGCTCATATTTCGAATCAGTATCATTCCCTTCGTCTTCTAGTAATCAAACCTGTAATTTCGAAGCTAGTTCGCTCTTCTTCAGCTTCAATGCCCGACTGAATTTAATGGAGAGTCGCTATTTTGCCGCTTCGCACGACAAGCTCCATCCAGTCCGTCATCTTGCATCTGAAATGCAGAATTGAATATCAAGACCCAAAAGGGCACAGAGGAGTGATTCCTGGTTGGACCTGGACCCTGCAGCATATTGGTGTACTTGATCTGTGAAGTGTATATATATCAATCGGATATTAGTGGTATTGCCGATTGTTGTATGTCGTTATAATTCAGTGACTTCCGGAACGCCTGGCTAATTCGACTCATTGGTATCTCCAAGCGATTGTATCTTGGAGCTTCACACCGGGGGTGGTCCACCTGACCCACCTTCTGTCGACGTATCGCCCTCGACAGTCTTCCGCCATGCCTCTGGTAAGCACACACAGACTAGCGGGAAAGCCTTGATCTCGCCAGAAGGTGTGGGCGACTGCCGACCAGAGCCTTGAGAAACACCGCTGTCACGCTGAGCCCTACCCTTGCCCTCGTAATCTTCAGCGCGTTCATCAATGCGAACACCGGTTGCCCAACCGTCGTCCCATATGCCAACAACCTTGAGCATGTCGCCTCGCTCTAGCTCAAACTCATCGCCGGCTCGAGGTTGATAAGCCCAGAGCACGGAGATTTTGTCCCCCGGATGGATGTCATCGTTGGAATAGTAGTCCTTGAAGAAGGGTAGTTGCTCCGACTGGCCACTAGCCATACCCTCGGGCGAGGAGTATTCATTACTGTGTGGCGAACTACCATTTTGTGAGTTGCTTCCTGGCGAATCGTGCTTGCGAGCACCTAGGCTACCCATGGCACCCATCACGCCCGGGGTCTTTGAAGCTGATCGCGGCGTGTCGCCATAGGGATCTGTATTTGCCGTCACGTTTCTCGACGGTTCATCGGTCTGAAGTGCAGACATGCGAGCAACACGACCCCCGGGAAGCACCTCGTAGCCCTGTTGGGATGAGGTGGGAGCATTGTATGACATGGACGTGGGAACGCCCTTCCTCTGTGGTGATGGTTGATTGAGGAGGCTTCCGGACTTGCTATCGCGCCTCCAACGGCGGATGAGGATGCAGCAGAAGATGAGAAGGGCCAACATCAGCAAGAATCCGATGACCGAGCCCACAACAATTCCGGCAATGGCTCCTTTACTCAGGCTGCCACGATGAACCGATGTAGACTCCGCGGTCGAGGTCGAACTAGCGGTGGCGGAACTTGATGAGCTCGTGGTTGTGGTGCTGAAAAGGTTGGGTAGTGATGAGAATACAGGCAGAGAGACATCCTCACACCTACCGGTGGCATTGGATGTCAGGCAACATGAATCGGTCGCATTAGTGGTGCTGTCTCGACAGAAATCACAGAGGCCTATCAAGTTAGAGCTGTAACCGCAGTTCTCGGGCTCGTTGGTTTCTCCAGAGATACATGAGCCGCTGAGGGAGTTTGCCGGTAGGGCACAGTTGGTGAAGTCGGCCCTTAGCTGGTCCTGATAGTCCGAATCCCTGCCTGAACACAGAGAGTTGGTGGCGACAATCTCGTATTCACTCTGCGCCAGCAGGGCACACGAGTCAGCACATAGTGGCGTGGGGCTGGTCTCCCCACAAGGTTCCTTCGAGTTCTGCACAATGCTGTTGCAGATGAAGCTGCGGGTGTATCGCGCATAGTAGGCACTCGTATTGCTCAGGTCGACATTGTCGCATCCAAATAGATCCACGTACTTTGTCGAGACATAGTCCTGGCTTATATAGCTATTGAGCTCCTCGTCGAACTCGTCGACGTTGGAGACATAGGCCAGGAAGGGGCTATTGTGGTTTTATTAGCCGAACAGTGCGATCGGGTACCACTGTGGACACTTACAACAGGCCGACCAATGTGCTGTCGGTCGATATGGACGAGGAATTAAAGGCTACACATGCCGTGGATTGCGCGAGTGATATACAACTTTTCGCAGCAATGGGCCTGCTTAGGAGGGTGGCAGCGACCAGGGCAGCTAGCCATCGTCGGGATGTCGTCGTCGATGGCATCGTACTGTTTGTTTACGATTTTCCAAAACGGCTGGATCGGGCTTTTCACTCCCTCGAGCTCATCGTCAACGTACAGTCCTGCTGAAGCTTCCAACCTGATCGTAGAGTCGCGGAGCGGTCTTGTTGATGGATGATGGGGTGACGTTCGCTGTAGCCCAATGGTGTACCTCCTTGCCTGGTCCTACGAGCCGGCCCCCGCGCGATAACAGTCTGATGCCTGCCTTCCCAATGAGTCGTCCTGGCGGATTAGAGAAAGGTCCAAAATGTCAAACGAGCGACAGAGGGTCGGAACAATTGAAGATGGAATCAGATACCGAGCGGGTATCGGATGTTGAGGAGTTTGGGTCAGTTGGAAGGAAACGGCGGAAGAGAAGTTCAGCTGGCAGGCAGGTACGGGACGCGCGATGATTGGCACCCGGAGAAATCACAACCGCAGGAACGACAGACGCCAGTTCTCAGAAGCCACTGGGTGGCAGGCACAGACAAGCCTCAATTGGTGCCAACCGGTCCCTGCGTTGGTGGGCCAAAAACATAATTAGACCGCGGGTCCAGGCTCAATCCGGGCTTAGTCTACATTGACTGGGTGTGGATGGCGGGGGTGCTAATGGGTGAGCCAATGGCGGCCCGCGACCCGTGGTAGGCGAAGCCCTTCAATTTCTGCGAAGTTGTGTCTTCTACGTGCTGAGGCTTGTCCGCCGAGGGTGTAAGACATTCATCAGTCCAAAACAGATCCTGTGGCAGTGTTGTGTGCCCTTCAGCGCAGCCAGCGATCTAAATACTAGTTACTAACTCGTAATACAGACTGGCACTACGGCATCGGTACGGCTGCATCCAATTTCCTCGGCGGGCCTTTGATTACTGTACTAATTACTACTACTGTACTGCTGTAATACCCTAAGATTCGGCCATGTGGACCCTCGTCAGCCACGAGAGGAGATTGCCTGACGGGGCCACGTATGATCCACCACGCGTGCCACTCACGTCGCACGCGCCTTACTGCTGTCTCGTTCCTCGCGAGATGTCGATGCAACGCTCACTGGGTACTTAGTATGTAAGGAATGAGCCTATTTACTACATCGACGAGATGCCGAGGGCTTTGATGCTGGCCCTGCTCCAATTATACAAACACACATAGGGATTAGATCGTATGAACTGGCATGTCAAGGGAGCAACTCTCGAACTGTCCGTCACCTACTAGTAACTTGAAATTACTAGTACCTGGTAATCATCAACCTCGAAGACCGCCTTTTTGTACACAAGTCCAGCCACTGAAGTGCTGTATATAGCACTACGAGCAGGTTGATCTCTCCGCAGTTCCCAACGAGAAGCCATTTTGTCCCGGTTTGAAGCTTTGCGCAAAACGCCCAGCAAGTCCAGTGTTATTTTGTCAACAATAGTGCGGGCGCCTTCTCGCTTGGTGAGCGGCAATTTCCGTCTTGATGGACCGCACGTGCAGCGCCGACTATTGGTACCGCGTGTTGGACTCCACTCTTCGTCTTCTCTCCCAAGTTTCTGAACTGTTTCAAAACGTACGGTTACGATGGAAGAAGGCAGGGCCGAGGAACAGAGATCGTCTGCATCAATAATACCCAAGAAGCGAAACGCCTTCTCAGAGTTGATGTCGCCTAGGAAATCCACACCACAGAGACTGCCAAAACTCGTGAAGACTTCTACTAAGCCGCATGATCCTCGGAATGGACTCCTTCTATACATTCTGGAGCCAGAGACATATCCCTCTATTGTCATCAGGCACACAGAACACTCAGTCTTGATACATGATGCCTACCCCAAATCAATCCTACATCTTCTGCTCCTGCTAAGGGATTCAACAAAGTACAATCTTCATCCACATGCTGCGTTCGCAGATAGTGCTTTTCTCGCATTGGTCCGCTCAGAGGCAGAGGCAGCGGTGAAATTGGCAGCATCAGAGCTCTCTCGACTTCTCTCACCTGTCTCCAAAGCTAGCCAGGCCCGAATCACTGCAATGAATGCACCGGATCCTCCGGCTGAGCTCCCACCAGGGCGAGATTTTGCCAGCGAGCTCAGAATCGGCATCCACGCTCACCCAAGTATGAACCACCTCCATATCCATATCATCTCCCCGGACATGTCCAGGGAGACGATGAGACATCGAAAGCACTACAATAGCTTCAATACTGACTTCTTCATCCCCCTTGCCGATTTCCCGCTTCGTGATGACGACCCGCGGAAACAAGTCGCATATCAGAACGACAACCTTAAGAAAGACTTTGAATGTTGGAGATGTGGTAGGATGTTCGGCAACAAGTTCAAGGAACTTAAGGAGCATCTGATGGGGGAACTAGAAGAGTGGAAGAAGGAATGACCTATATTATTTCTTACTAGGAGCAGTAAGTACAAAGTACTCAGTACAAGTACTCAGTACTAGTAGTACCAGGAGTAGGCGGCACTACCACTGGTCTGACTTGTAGCCACTGCTAGCAGTATCAATCACTGCAGTTCTTCCAATATGTCTAACCCGCCCGATTTTAGCCAATCGATTGGGTTGATTTCAAGTTGCCGATTAGCGACGGAGCAGTTATAATCAGACAAACCGGATCTAAACCGACCTCAACTTCAAGGGTTGAAACACAGGTCCAAACTCCTACTACAAGGGGTACGCGTGTGCGGGCTGCCACCCCCCTCCCCTGGTCTTACCCTAACCCTCACCTCCCTTGAGTGTGGCAGCCTGCTCCAAATCTGGTTAAATCGATCTACAACAATTTGAAAAGCGGGCTAACCCAATTTGACGGGTCTTGGCTAAGCAGTTGCCCAGGTTCAAAGCGAACCTTACTGTATTTCTATCTTCGTTAATTCGATATAGTCTTTAAGTTGTATTGCATTATGCTTAGTCCCACTAAGTTGCAAGTTACTAAGTACTAAGAACCTAGTACTATCCTGGTTGTTCTCTGACACTGAGCTGGACTATTTCAATCAGTTCCACCAGCCTCGGTTGGAATTTTCTGAATCAGCTTGGAATCATCTCAAACTGACAGTGGGATGGAACCGGGCTGGAACTGATTTCACGTACTGCTAGTACTTCAAAGTTAGGTGCCTTCCCTCTTGATATTAAACCGGTTCAAGCCAGATTTGAACCGGATTAGAACCGATTTAGAGTAATTTCCACTGATATATACCAGTTTTGAACTGGTTTTATCTGATTCATTAGTCGCTAAATCACTACTAAGTGAATCGGTTCAAATCGGGTTGAACTTACTAAGTGCTACTTAGTACTAAGTAACCTGTAAGGCAGTATGGAAAAGAAAACCTCTGCCTTTTCACAAGTGGTTTAAACCGGTTCAAACCCGGTTCAAACCAGATTTATACCAATTCCAAATCGGTTCGAATCTGTTTAAATCGGGTCAAACTCATTTGAACTGATTCGAAACTGATTTCACGCCGGTACAAGTCTGGGTTAAGCCGGTTCAGCCCGATTTCGCTTTGTCTGATTCATGTGTCATACTAGGTCACCAAATCATGCTACTGATTTCAAAGCTTTGGGTGGTTTGCACCGAGTTGAACCAGTTCTGATCTGATTTTGATTGGCGTTACTAAGTACTTTAGGTGCCTTCCCCTCTTGGTATTGAACTGGTTCAAACCGGTTCAAACTGGTTCGAACCGAGTTAGAGTGGTTTTCACCGATTTATACTGGTTTTACACCGATTTATATAGCAATCAATAGCGACTTAGTGATTTAGTGACCAAGAAATCAGTTCAAACCGGTTCAAACCGGTTTGAACCGGTTTAAACTTTACCTATCAAGGCAGTGTGGTAAGCCACCAAATTGTCCTACTAACTTGAATCTTCGGTGGTTTGACCCGAGTTGAACTGGTTCTGGTCTGATTTTGACTAGCGTTACTACCAGGAGTACCTAGTAGACTACTACTAGTAATATAGTACAAGCGCTCCTCGGTGAACTCATTCCTCATACTACTACTTAGTACTAGTAGTACAAGTATTTTCAAGTTTCATCTATATCAACTCCCTGATAATCTTGTCGACCTCCCTCTTGGCAAAGGCCTTCCTCTCTTCCTTGGGCAGATCCACCCCAGCGTCTCGTATGGCGACTACTCTTTCCATGAGATCCTGCATATAGGATGGAGAGATGTCTTCCCCATCATCATCAACAACATCATTACCATCGTCGCCTGGTTTGAAATCGAGTAGTTTGAGACCCATAAGTTCCTGCTGTAGTTCCGAATCCAAGCCGTTGAACTTGTCGGTGCTGAAGATGTCGAGCCCTGCACCCTCCTTGCCCAAGGGATCATCAGCATCATTTTCGCCCAGCTCTGTTGTGCCTGGATTGGCAGTCCAGTCGACACCCTCAAGCACTTCTCTCACCCGGTGAATTCCGACTTTCTCTCCATATTCGTTCTTCTCAGCCAACGTGCCGTCTCCACCACCCTCACTAGACAGCCCAGCAATTCCATCCCAACTCACGAAATCGAACCCAAATATGCCCTCATCATGACACCAGGTCTCCAATTTCTCGGCCAATTCCTTCAGTCGGTCGTTAATCTTTGGCTCCGACGACTTTGCCACGAGTTGAAGCACCACCAAACTGGCAATATCCCTTCCCGTGCCACTTTCGTCTTCGATCGTTTCACGTAGAGAATGCACTGCCCGCACATACTCTGCAAACCCATCTTCGGGCGTACTTGATACCTGTGCAGCCTGAAAGAGTAGTAGCTGTTGAGGCGTAATGGGCAAGATGAGGATGATACCGCCGATTACGGAGCGGACTTCGAAAGCGGGTGGAGAGAGCATCTGAGACTGCCATTGCGCCAAGTCCGCTGCTGGCGAAGGTGGGGAAGAACCTGCGTCGGCAGTACCATCGATGGCAGTACCATCGGTGGCAGTACCATCGGTGGTTGGTGGCTCCACGGAATGAGATGGAATGCCATTGTGGTTGGTATCCGGCTCTAGGGACGGGTTGTATGCATGGGTGGCAGGCAGCGGTAGTTCGTCACACCAAATCATCACATAAGTGTCATAGTACTTGGTCCTCAGGTGCAAAGGGGGATGAGATGTGTAGCCCGCAAATGTGCTGAGAGACTCCGATGCAGAGCTTTCAGTTAGATATTCTAACAGTGGTGGGAAGGGTGAAGGAATGTGTGTAGCCTTCGTGATAGTTGAGCTGGCGAGGATGAGGAGTCGGAGTTTTGAGGTGTCGGTGGCGGCCATCGCTGACAAGAAACAGGCGAAGCCAACGACGCACTGCGGTCTGCGATACTATCGACCACAGCCAATGAGATACTTACTACTACTACTAAGTACTTTATGCCCTAGGGAAAATGAGATTTGTGCGATCAGACATCCAGTACGCGATCGATTTTTATTTTTTTCTGCATGACGGGAAATCGGGAGTAGAAAGTGACAAAGCAGGAGAAGTTATGACGTACAAGGCGACAAGTTGTCGCCTTACATATGAGGCAATCGAAGTCTTGGCACCAGACATCCATTTGAATCCGGTCGCGCGTCATGAACCATATAATAATAGCCTTGGCAGGATAAGGATCAATACCGCTCCGCCGTCGAAGTTGCTCGTTCCTGACCTCCATTCTCTCATCACCGCCGCCACGCGTAATTCATGTTTGAACCCTCGGAAGATGCCTTCCTAATTTGCCCTCCTAGGTCGTGTGCTCCATGGCAGAGGTCGGATAATACTAGTAGTATATATGCCGGGTCTTCTTGCCTGAGAAATTTTTGAAGCGTGGACATGCACATTGGGTGCGTATCCTGGAGCATCTCCAGACACGTCTTCATGATGTTTGGATTTAGATTCGATGTGGAGCTCCAGTCGAAGGCCAACATGGAGATCCATTTGAGCCTCGCAGCGGCTCTACACTCCGCTGGCTTCTTGATCATCCTCTCCTTCCTGCTCTTGCTCGGTTGACTGTCGCTCTTCCTCTGGCCAAACCGACGCCTCTTCCTCTGGTGCCCCTGCTCCTGAACATGGGCGCATTTCGCAGCATATCAGGGACTATGATGAACCGGACGTGGCTGCCTCGGATGTAGACCTGGTCCAGATGGGAGACTCGGCCGTCGCGGGCAGTGGCAGTGATGTCTTTCAGTTGGACGTTCATGTTGTCTTCGGCTGCACTGACATGTTAGCGGCAGGCGTTGGGCTGGGGAAGGCGCGATCGAGAGGGGTAGAGGAAGGCGCGATGAAGAGGGGTAGGGGAAGGCGCGATGAAGAGGGGTAGGGGAAGGCGCGATCGAATGGGGCAGTGGAAGGCGCGATCGAATGGGGCAGTGGAAGGCGCGATCGAATGGGATAGGAAGGCGCGATCGAGAGGGTTAGTGGAAGGCGCGATCGAATGAAGTAGAGGAAGGCGCGATCGAATGAAGTAGAGGAAGGCACGATCGAATGAAGTAGAGGAAGGCGCGATCGAGAGGGACAGGGGAAACTGACCTTCGAGGAGTTTGCCGCGGTACACCTGGCCGGAGGTGAGTTCAAGCGTAACAACGTGGCCCTGTCGAGGAGTGTCAGTTCAACTGTGAACCGTCGTCTTTCACCAGTGAGTAAGACTCACCTGCGCCTCGTTGAGCAGTTTGATGGGGATGCCAATGGTGGAGGTGAGCTTGCCCATGGTTGGCTATTATTATCCTCACCCAGGGGGAATTCGAGTCAGTCGTCCTACGCAGAGTGAGCGTTGAGAGCGGATAGCTAGGCAGTACAAGAGAGAATGGTACTGTGTACCTGCGCCAAGAAAAATATCATATGCTTTGCGCCAGTGGCCGCTTCCGCCACCGTACAGGCTGTTTCCTCATACATACTGACTGATCGAGTGTTCCATCATGATGATATCTTTCGCTAAAAGTCTGTTCAAGTCCCGGAGATGCCCTCCAACTTTCCGGCACTTAGACTGAGCCTTGCTTACTTGCTCCACGAGCCATCATCTCTTCTACCGCACCACACAGTTTCCACTTTTCTTGCGTTGCCCAGCCCGGTTGCATCAGGGCTACCTCCTTTGCTAGGCACCCAGCCAAAGACAACCATTCGAGCCCTCGTGCTGGACAAGGACAATACCCTGTGTCCACCAGAGACAACAAAGCTTCATCCAGATTACCTCGCCAAAATCGAAAAACTGAAAGCCAGCACTGAATTTTCAGGCAACCCTCACAGCATTCTCATCGTCTCCAACACCGCTGGCAGCACCTCGTCTCCTGCTCACGAAGAAGAAGCAGTCTTGCTGGAGAAGCAACTGGGATTGGATGTGCTGCGCCAGCACCCTCAGCGGCGAAAGCCCTTCTGTGGACCTGATGTCTTGGCGTACTTCAAAAGGCATGGTGTGACTGACAATCCTGCTGAGATCGCTGTTGTTGGAGACCGGTTAGCGACAGATGTTCTACTTGCTCGAGATATGGGCAGCTGGAGTATCTGGTGCCAAGATGGATGGCGAGACCCTCAATCACCGACTCGAGACTACAGAGGCTTCTTGTCGCGCCTGGAAAGCCGGTTTGAAAGCGTTATGAGAGCACGATTTGGGAGAACGGCCCCATTTCCACGGTCAGGTTCGCCATGAACCTCAGAACCCGGCACCTAGTATCCCATCTGCATCACCAGGGCCAGCTATTTCAACGGCTTAATGTTGCTTCCTCCGTTGGATACTCTTCACTTCACGAGAGAGTTCTGTTGCGGAGTGCAGTGGGTAAGACCGTGAGTGGCTGACTGCCTCACAAACTTACTCCTCGAGGGGTCAGCGGCAAATAACCCACATTCCTGATGGAGTCACAGAGAAGGTAGCTACTACCTGCTCCACCGCTTCAGGAAGGCGCTCCGCCAGCTCCCGTGGGGAATCGGCTTCTGTGTAGGTTTTGACTTCCTGGGAGGCGACCAAGTACAGCCTCTAAAGTCCTAGGGTTTAGCAAGTTCACGTGGTCGATGCGATCATTGACGTCTAGCGTCTATAGAAGCTGCGGCTCTTCGAGTAGCCAGATGGCGTCTTATTGCCTTTGATCCAGCGGCATTGACTTACTATCCGAGCAATCGCGAAGCTGTGTTCATTGTGTGGACACGGACCGAGCTCAATTAATCTGTCATTACCGTGACGATTCCAGGCCTCTTGCAGTTCATTGGAGATCTCAATACAAGCTTTAGAGTGCTCACTGAGCAAGAAAACTTGGTCTATGGAATATTCCAGGAGTCAAACAGGAGCTACCCACTCTCAGCCCTGCGGTCAGTAGACCAGTACCCTATCAACAACACCATAAGCCGGCCGCCGGTCAGCCAAGAAGATGATGCTACAAGCACATACAAATCTCGTGCACTGGTGGCCGACGATGCGGAAGTAACGAGCAAGGATAGAATCGGAAGAAGCAACGACATCCAAAAGCTGATCATCCAAAGGGACAAGATTTTTCGTGTGGAGTACGATTGAGGTTGGCTCCGTATCAATGCAGAACTGTTAGAGCCTTGCATGTGACGGAAGTAAGGAGGAGGAAACGGTGTAGGCGTAGGCTATCGAATGCCTGGTATCATAAAGTAGTACAGATGACTCCGAGCTTGGAAGAAAGACGAGAGCGGCTGCATGGTGGCTGGCAAACTAGGATAGTTTGGCTGCATCTCAGCGGCATCACACCAAAGCAGTTCTGACATCTACGAAGCGAGAGCGAAACAGCGAACGTACCAAGAGCAAGTCCTGACCCTTGTTGGTAGGGGGAAGTCACCTCTTGAAGCGTAATCTCGTTCTATGAACGCCATGCACCACACATTCCACCACTGCCTGTTGCCCCAATCTCTGGCCTGAGTCCGGATTAGAAGACATGGTATTATAGCTTGGCAGTCCTATCTAGCAGGTCCTTCATCTCGAAGCGCGGAAAGTCCGCAAAGCCCGATGGATCTGGCCGTTCTCGATCCCAACCCCACTTCTGCACCAGGGCGGGTTCTAGTGTTCCCTCGAGCATCTGGACCACGTACTTGCCGATCACGGGGAAAAATTTCCAGCCATGGAAGTTGCCGCACGTCGCGACATAGAGACCCTTTGCCGCCGAGTGTGGCGAGATAATAAAGTCGGAACTCGTTGTGAAGGCGTCCCTGTTTTCATGTCAAAGTCAGCGAAGCAGCAAGATATCACTCAGAGGAACATGTATATGAGTGACGTACCAACAAATGCGATGTTTCTCCGTCTTCCAGTTTGCGCCTTCACTGCCGTAGAACACCTTGCTAGCGTAGTCGATATCCTCCTTCAGCCGGCGGGAGACATCCCATTGGGCGTAGTCCTTTACTGGTGGCGGCATTGACACGTACCGGCCTGGGACAACTTCTTTGGTGTTTTTGAATATCGTCTGACCCCACCACTTGAGTTCTCTGTCTTTGGTCGGTGGGAGACTGCCTATGAATGGACCATCCACGATCTTGTAGCCCTGCACACCGACGGGCATGTTTGCGAATCGTTCGTATGACTTGTCATCCAGTTTTGTCATGCCCGTCGTGATTCCGCCGGCCATAATCCTCTCACCAGCCACGAGATCCTTCAGTCCGCTTGTTGCAGCACTGAGTTCCAGTAGTGTCGGTGTGTATGCACCAGTTGAAAGGATGACGTGTGAAGAAGGTAGGATCTCGCCAGCGGCCGTCTTGACCCCTGTGCACCGGCCGCTTTGATCAAGTTCCAATGCTGATACTTCAGCCACCACGTACTTGACTCCTAGTTTCAAGCATTCACTTGTCACGGCACGTAAGCAATCGCCGGCCGCTGCCCAGCCGCTCGTCTTGTTCACCAGCACTTCCTTGGCACCGCTGTAGTTGGCGTTCTCAAAAAGTCCTCCGTATAGCTTCCGTGCTTCATCGATCGGGACGGCCGCCAGATCTGCCTTGCGGCCAAGTGTCTTGTAGTTATCGAGGACTTCTTGGGCATAGTCGGTCCGACATATCCAGTAGATGCCAGTTTCGTGGAAGTACGGTTTCCACAGTGAATCGGATTTGAAGATGTCCTGCGCCTCCATGGCCATCCGGCAGTAAACTATGTCATCGTAATCGGCACGAACAACCTTGTTCCAGTCCCAAGATGCCGCAACACGACTCTCTGCGTCATATGCATCACGGTCTACGATCGTCACAGAGGCATCGGGGTACTTCTTGATGAGATGGTAGGCTGTGGACACCCCGAATACGCCGGCGCCGACGATGATGTATGAGTGTTGACCAAAGCCCATCGTTGTTGACACAGAAGTCGCCGTGGTATTATGCCCTCGTCCTGGTAGTACCTTTTAAATTTCCTTGCATTCGGACACCAAAGCTGTTCTCAGCTGGGGTACTTGCGTCGGGGCTCGCGGAGAACTCCGGGATGAGCTCTGGATCTCTCATGCCACAATAGGACCCCAGATTGTAGTGCGGGGAGGCAGAGACAATAGGTCTATATGCCCTTTTTCAGGCAAGCCTTCCTGCTCGCGTCCTGCGATCAACGGCCGAATTGCCCCAATGGGAAATCCCGCTATCTCTTGCTCTTACTCGACCCGGACTCATCAACTTTCCGCTGAAGCAAGAGCTTACTTACCTTATCTCTCAACTGGCTCTCACATATCTCTTGGAAGGCCATCTCTTATCTCTTCACGACTTTTGTCTCAGGGCCAGTTTGGTAACATTATTAATCTTGCATAAAGCATTTCCTACTGCAAGGCCCACCTACCTAGAGGACACCACTCTACGTGGCATTCGATGGCTGCATCGGTGCCGCGTGGATGCTATGGCGAGCATAATTTTTCTCTCTAGCATCATTGCCTGAGCTTGAGTTCAGTCATGGTGCCACCTACCTGTTTGCATATTCTGTTGAGTCCTAGTGTAAGCTATTCACTAGATCGGGATCATTGCAATCGTCATCCATAGGACTCGCCTAAGCCTACAGTTCTCGCTGAACCTAGGATCAGAAACGTTGTCGCTGATGGCATCGCAAAGGATCTGATATTGGCGTTTACTTGCGGCGTATGGCGATCAAATATTACAGTCGCTTTGGTGGCTCGAGGCCATAAAATGAGATTGTCGCTTTGGGGTCTTTGTTAGCCACTCTCAGAGAGATCTATTATGGTTGCACTCGGTGCTAGCCAACTAACTTCTCGGTAGGCTGCGTAGGGGGTACTGCGTAGGGTGTGCTGCGTAGGGTGTGCTGCGTAGGGTGTGTTGCGTAGGGTGTGCTGCGTAGTATGTGCTACGTAGGATGTGCTACGTAATGTGTGCCGCGTAGGGTGTGCTGCGTAGGGTATGCTGCATAGGGTACGCTGCATAGGGTACGCTGCGTAGGTTGAGTCGCTCTGGCAGACGGTTCAGTGACCGCAGAAGGTCATCGATAAGCCAGTTGCTGAGCCCGATGATGTTTTGATCATAGCTTCTCGAAGCTGTATATTCATTCTGCATGTAAACGTTAACGTTGTGAAATCAGGTCCATGCTATGCTTAGAATCACGGAATAAACACTGTCCATCATCATAATATTACCAGAATCATGCCCAACATTACCAAACAAGACCTTCCTGATTCGTAGAACAGGCAAGGCTAGAGCAGAACTCAAGGTCCTTCTGAGTCGTGGAAGCACTAATAGGCAGGGTTTGTCGAGCAGGCCAGATCTCAGCTTTGGCTGTCTGTTCACGTTTGAAGTGTTGTGTTACTGCTTCGCGGACGAGTCTCTGGAAGTAGAGAGGGCCCTTCTCCATCTTCGGGTGCATCTCACCGTTGACAAAAACTCCCGAATTTATGTTTCTCTGCGCGGCATCGCAGAGAGCTTTGTCTTCCGACATGATCCGCTTGTAGATCTCGTTAATGAGTTGGAAGTCTTCTTCAGAAGAGTTCTTGTTGCGGAAGACTTCGTAACGGACCAAAGTGCTCTTCGGGCCACGAGGGACAAAACGTTGGGTGAAAAAGAAATGAGGCCTGACAAGGTCAGCAGGGGCCAATGACGGAAAAGACCCATGTTACATACGATACGTTCATTGAAGCATTCGGCCAAAAATAGGTGGCACAGACTGTAAGCCCTTTAGCCTTCTGCTCAGGGGTGGTTGCCCCATTGTGTTGGATCCAAGCACCCTGGACATTGACACTGTAGGATGCGAGGTCTGCAACTGTGGGGATATCAGGATGTGTGGTCTTGCAGTGATAACATTCATTATAGTTATCGGCTGCAATCTTCCAGTTGTAGGCCGCATCAATTTCCCAGACATGGTCGAATTCGTAGTCATCGAAATTGAACTGACTTAATCTCTCCTGCGTGTCAACACCTTCAAAGTCGTTGTGCCAAGGGATTTCGGGTGTCTTCTTCCCATCCATATTGATCCAAATGAATCCATTGGTGTCGACGTAGACGTGGATAGGGAAGAGGCCGTTCTGAGTCTGATCGAAGCTGGGCAAGTCTTGATATCCAGGAGCCTTGGCGAGCTTGCCATCGAGCCCGTAGGACCAGCCATGGTAGCGGCAAGCAAAGATCTTGGATGTCCCATTGTCCCCATCAACAATGGGATAGGCACGATGTCTGCAGACATTGTGAAAAGCATTGAGATTTCCCTTGCGATCACGGGACAGGACGATGTTAAAGCCGGCAATATCGTAACGTAGCCAGTCACCTGGCGCTTTCAACCTGTTCTTGTGTGTGGTAAGGAGCCACTTTCTCGAGAAGATAGCTCGCCGCTCAAGTTCGTACATCTCCTGTGAGGTATACCATGGTGCAGGCAGAGCTCTCACAGAAGAGGTCTCGTTGTCTGTGGTGGTGGAGCTTCCCAAGCCCAGGTAGTTCAGTATAGCGGGAGCCATGACAGGGATAGAATGAAGACAAGCTGAGAAACCAAAGAGAATGCTCTAGGATACAACGAGAGACCTAATGGCTTGCTGTCAAGGCTGGCAGCGGTGGTGTATCGTTTGATATAGTGCCATGACCAATCTGGAACAAAATCCCTATCATCATACTGCTTGGTGTCAAGCCCCATGGGGCAATTAGTTCCATGAGCTGCTGATAAGGGTGCTCTGGGCTGAAAGGAGATTCAACTGCAGCCAACGAAGGAGTCATGGGCATGATCTCGCCGTCCCCCGGGAAAGCGGGGTGGCCAGCCGTCTGGGCTCAGCTCCTGGTGGGAACATTAACCTTGACCCAATATGGGTAATATTCACATATTGACCTTAACCGATCACCTCCATGTCCTGATAGATGGTCCGGCCCACCAATGATGGAATCAGATCAGGCTATCTGGTCCAAATTAGCTTCATCGTCAGCCGGTTCCATATCTTATCGCACTCATTCAAGCAGGGTAACTCTGACTGCAAACTCGACGTTGGACGACGACATGCACATGTGCACGGGGGTACTGAGAGGCTTCTAGTTCGAGTCCTCGGATGATGTGTCAATAGTGCATTGAGATGACAGTTTGTCTTCTACCCCACTTGTCAGTTGATGGTGCCTCGCTATTGTCAAGGTCGTTGTGCCAGATCAGGAGACCGGGCCGCTCGAGAATTATCACCAGGAACGATGCACACGAAGGTAGATTCCAAAAAGGGGATTAATTTCCCTACAACAATCATGTCCCTTCCATTCATGACGTTCGATAATCATCACATTCGATGCCCTGATATAATGGTGGGGTAACAAATATTGGCCGATACGAAGCCGCGGTACGATAGCTGAGGGTACCCGTCTTGTGGCAAAATCATGCACAAAGTGGCAACGGCAAGGGCGGAGAGTTAGCGCATCTCCGACGCCTTAACTTATCTCATTCTCCAGATCTGCACCCATGACCTTCAGAATGGAATGCATGCCCATGATAGGTCTACTAAGCCATGCGATATGTCCTCACTGCAGATGGAGATACGTCTTGGCCGCGTCCCTTCTCCCATTGGCAGAGAAGGCAACAGCAGACTAGCAACGAGAAAGGCTTCTAGATCCTCGGGTAGATAGCCCAACAAGATACCAGGAATATATCCGGCTCCTTTGACGTTCCGCCCGTCTCTAATGTGAGCGTACAGCTTTCAATAGCAATGCAGATAGCCATGGCGTCTCAGCAACGTGTCGTTATTGTCGGCGCTGGCATCGTCGGCACCAACCTCGCCGACGAGCTGGTGTTGCGAGGATGGTCAAACATCACAGTCGTCGAACAGGGACCTTTGGATATTCCGGGTGGCTCAACATCACATGCCCCTGGCCTGGTATTTCAGACCAATTCTTCCAAGACTATGTCACTATTTGCACGTTACACAGTCGAGAAGCTACTATCCCTGCAAAAAGACGGCCAGAACTGCTTCAACCAAGTGGGCGGCATCGAAGTAGCGACCACGCCTGCAAGGCTTGAGGAACTCAAACGAAAGCATGGCTACGCTTCTTCGTGGGGCATTGATGCCCGTCTGATCAGCACAGAAGAGTGCCTCAGGTTGTATCCTCACCTCAACAAGAATATTGTGCTTGGAGGCCTATACATTCCCAGTGACGGCCTAGCGCTAGCCGCTCGAGCTGTACAGCTGCTGATCGAACGTACGCGGGAGGCGGGTGTTCGCTACTTTGATCTGACTCCTGTTACTGGTATTCAGCAAGCTAATGGACGCGTTACCGGCGTCACAACGTCAAATGGCATCATTCCTGCCGATATAGTTATCTCATGTGCTGGCTTCTGGGGTGTAGAAGTTGGAGCAATGGTCGGCCTGACGGTTCCTTTGCTTCCGCTAGCCCACCAGTACGTCAAGACTACAAACGTAGCAGCGCTGAAGGGCCGCAATCTCTTACCAAACGGAGCGCATTTACCCATACTACGCCACCAGGACCAAGATCTGTACTATCGTGAACACGGCGAGCAATACGGAATCGGCTACTATGGCCATCACCCCATGCCTCTCGTGGCGGCATCGCTTGGACCGACCCCGAAGCTTGTTGATGAGAAAAACATGCCTTCTCGTCGGGAGTTTACACCCGACGATTTTGGTCCCGCATGGCGGGAGTCACGGAAGCTTCTACCTGCTCTGCAACACACCGAGATAGCCGATGGGTTCAATGGGATCTTCTCCTTTACCCCGGATGGCGGACCCATTGTCGGCGAGCATCCAACCCTCGAAGGGTTCTGGGTTGCAGAAGCAGTATGGGTGACACACTCGGCTGGTGTTGCAAGAGCTGTGGCAGAGGTCTTGACGACGGGTATCTCCCAGATCGACCTGTCAGAATGCGAACTATCGCGCTTCGACGAGGTTCAGCTCACCCGAGCATATATCAGTGAGACATCGCAGCAGAATTTTGTTGAGGTCTACGACATCATCCACCCATTAGATCCGAGGCAATCTCCGCGGAACCTGCGCGTCAGCCCATTCCACGTGAGGCAGCGAGAATTGGGTGCTTATTTCCTGGAAGCCGGAGCCTGGGAGCGGCCCTTTTGGTATGAAGCAAATGCAGAGCTGATTAAAGATTTACCGGCGGCATGGAGGCCCGTCGAGCGGGACTCATGGTCTTCGCGACATTATTCGGCCATTGCAGGAGTCGAGGCATGGAAGACAAGAACCGCTGCTGCCATGTACGACATTACACCACTACGCCGGATAAAGGTCTCTGGACCGGGGTCTGTCGACCTGCTACAGCGCTTGACTACTAGTGATGTCTCTAAGGAGCCAGGAACAGCCACGTACTCACTCCTTTTGACTGAGCATGGAGGCATACGCAGTGAAATAACTGTGGTGAGAGTTGACGAGCACGTATTCCAGATTGCCTGCAACACCCCGCTCGATGTGATCTATATAACACAAGAAGCTCGTCGTCAAGCTCAGGCGTCCCCCAGCCAATGGGCGCACGTGCAGGATATCACAGGCGGTACCTGCTGCATCGGACTCTGGGGCCCTCGCGTTCACGATGTGATCTCATCCGCCAACTCTGATGGTTTATCGCGCAGAGACCCTCGCTACTCCCGTTGCAAGAAGGTCAGCATTGCCGGAATCCCAGTCCTGGTCGTGCGTTTGTCCTATGTCGGCGAGCAGGGTTGGGAGATCCATACCAGTGCTGAGTATGGACAGGCACTCTGGGATGCTCTGTGGACAGCCGGTCAGTCTCACGGGCTGGTTGCAGCCGGTCGCACAGCCTTCAACGCATTGAGCTTGGAGAAAGGATTCCGATTTTTTGGCACAGACATGACCACCGAGCACGATCCATACGAGACCGGCCTTGGCTCCTGGGTCAAGGCCGACAAGGATGGTTATGTCGGCTGTGCCGCTATCAAAGGGCGCTCCGAAAAGACCTCAACACGTCGACTGCGCAGTCTCACCATCGACGATGGGCGCTCGGTCGTTATGGGCAAGGAGCCCGTGTTCCATCAAGGGAAAGCGGTCGGATATATCACGCGTGCCGCATTCGGCTACACGATTCACAAGCCAATTGCATATGCGTGGCTGCCCAATACAGTGAAAGATGGCGAATCAGTTGGTATTGAGTACTTCAGCGAGCGGATCAAGGCCACCGTCACACCAGAAACGCTCTACGATGCTGAAGGAAGTCGACTGCGCGATACGAGACCCGATTTGTCCGCCAAATTATAACCTCAATTCGCCAGACTCTTCTGGTCAACCCGTTTGTGTTTAACTTGCTAAATTTGAAACAGGACAACGCAGCAGTCTAGCATGTGGTTTTAGATTCATGATGAAATAGGTTGAGACAACAGATCAGTGTATCTGCAACTGAAGAAACTTCACACTTGTTGGAATGAGCAATGCAGTCCAAGGAGCACCCGATCGCCCGTGCCCCAAGCAGTTCCAGCTCTTTACAATCTTAGTCACACAACACCGGGTATCTCGGCGAGTTCATGAAACATTACCAAACGCGATAGGAGCCAAAGCGACAGGACCCGAAGCAACATTAGCCAACGCAACAACCATCGCGGCGCCGGGACCCAGTGCGACAAATGACATGCCCAAAGCATCAGCGTTCTCAAAGTGCTTACTTACCTCGTGCAGCGTCGCCGATCTAACAGTTATGATATGTAGACAGGCAAAAAAAGGGGTTGGAGAGCAACCGCGAAATAGAATTCTCGTCACTGTGGCCAATAGACCCAAGGGCACGCATCTGAAGACGCTCAAAGGTATGTCTATGATAAAGCAGCTTGAGGGAAACTCACTGCCACAGCGTCGATGGAAGAATACTCAAGTTACTCATGACAATATTAAGGGAAGGAAAGAAAGGTTGGTCGTAGAGAACAAAACGTTCAGTAAGATAATGGGTAGTGAAGTGGCTTAGGCTCGCTTAAACCTAAATTTATAGACGTAAAAACTGGGTTGGTGCAAGTGATTGGTAGCACGACTCTAACACCCTTCTCTTTCCTAGATTTCTTCACCAAATGAAGAACCATCAATAATGGGCGACTTCAAAGCCAAAAATCTTACATACGATAAATCACAACCTGCCTTTTTGCAGCGCCTAAGAGCGGAGTTTGGCGGTGAGAGAAATAATGTCCAATTTGAGCGCCCGAACAAGCCGCGCTTGCAGATCGGGGACGCGGCAGAGGATGGGCCGACGATTGTGGACGAAAGTGGCGAGGGGGTGAGCAAGGAGGAGTATGAGAGGATGCTGAGGGGTGAAGAAGAGGATGCCAAGGGGGCAGGGCCTGACCCCAGAGATGGTGCTGGCCAGGAGGACACCGAAGATGCGCGTAATGAAGGAGACAGAGATGGAGTCGGAGACGCGAGAGAGTCGCGGCAGAAGGTAGCGGCAGAAATTGGCAATGCGAAGAAACGAAAGGTAGGCAAAGTGGTTGGGTCAGAGGCTGAAGAAGTTCAAATGAAGCGAGGACAAGGTCATGGCGACACCGAGAAGTCAACTAGCGCGACGCGGGATGCCGGCAAGGCGCCGAAGAAGAGAGCAAAGAAGATCAAGTTGTCCTTTGATGATGCTGCGGGCGGAGGCTGAAGCGCTTGCCACCGCGGGGTGTGTCAAGTTATTGATGCTCAGAGTATATGATGAATGGCTTCTTGAAACGAATAGCCTCGACGGCGGCAGTGGCAGGAACGTCGTCTTCAACTGCACAGCAAACACAGGAACAAGCAGTCCACCCCTACGAGATTACCACCCATGCTCGTGGGCATCGCATGGATGACGCTGTCTACTACTTCACCATCCGCGTTCTACGCTGCGAGAGAGGGAGTACGAATCCACGAAGAGTGTATTGTGGACTGCATTATATTGATATCACCCTGTTGTGATTTGTGTGGAAGGGACAGAAAAGTCCACCACCCTGGCCCTACCTCTACCACTGCACCTCAGTCAGTGCCCAGCGGCCCACTGGCGATAAAATTCCAGGCATCCTTGATTGCTCACACTAGCGCTTGTTTTAATATTCAAGCCGCATAAAATCTGCTTAACGGCTCCTTCGACTTTCTTCCCGTTCATCGTGTACGGAATCTCCTTACACTCGTCAATCACACCGGGGACATGACGAGCACTCAACTCCTTGCGCACGACGTCCTTGACGGCCTGGACCAGATCATTGTTGAATGTATGGCCTTGTGCCATCTTGAGGAAGAGCACGACTGTCTCGTCACTATCCTGCGGGCGTCTACGACCGATGCACAGGGCATCCTCAACCTGTGTGCTGAAGTGATGAAGGAGGATGTTGTAGATCTCGCTGCTTCCGAATCTTACGCCGGACGGGTTGAGCACGCCGTCGGACCGACCAAGCATCCACAGTCCGCCAGTCTTGGGATTGAAGCGGATGAAGTCGCCATGGTGCCAGATGGGTTGGCCCTTGCTGTTTGTGAATGATTCAAAGTACGAAGATCTGTAGCGTGCCTCCCCCTTCTCGCCCGGCGGCCAGAACATACACGGCTGGCACACGAAGGGCACGTCACAGACTAATTCGCCCGGTTCCCCGGTGTCTGTTATGTCAGTGCTCGTGGCCGCGTCGAAGCACCTGACCGACATGCCTAGGCCACGACATTGGATTTCGCCGGCGTGGACGGCAAGCAGGGGATTAGGCGCGCCGAAGAGAGAGATGATGTCGGTCCCTCCCGTAATGGAACCGAGGAGAATGCCTGGGTGAGGCGCCGGTGGAGACAGTGATTTGTATACGTAGTGAAAGGTTGATGGAGCAAGAGGGGAGCCGGTGGAGAATATGGACCTAAGAGACTGGAGAGTCGCAGGTTTGGGAGTGGCCGTGGCCGGATGGATCTGTGCTTGCTCAAGAACGGAGAGGTATTTGGCAGAAGTGCCAAAGTGGTTGATCTGCAGCGCGTCGATGAGCAGGGGCATGGACATTTCGCGGGCGGGCTGGAAGGGAGAGCCATCGTAGAGGACGATAGTGGCGCCCGATGCAAGGCCAGACACCAGCCAGTGCCACATCATCCAAGTACAGGTGGTGAAGTAGAAGAGGCGTTCGCCCGGGCGAATATCGCAATGGAGGACATGCTCCTTTTTGTGCTGGAGCAGAGTGCCGAGGGCGGCGTGGACAATTGGTTTGGGCTGCCCTGTGGTGCCGGAGGAGTATAGAATATACACAGGATGATCGGGTGAGAGCTGGGCGAATGCAAGGGGGTGGGAAGGTCTACCGACGGCAAGGAAGTCGGAGACGAATTGGGAGAGGGTGTTGGGGTGGGTTTTGAGAGTGGAGAGGTCGAACGGGGCATTGGCAAGCGTGTCGAAGATGACAAGATTCTTCAGGGAAGGGAGCTGTTCTACGACTTGGGATATCTTGTCGTGGGTTGGATGCGTCTTGGCATTGTAAGCCACGGCATTGTCGGCGAATAGCAGGACCGGTTCGATCTGGATGAGGCGGTCAAGAACTGCTTGAACGCCAGTGTCTGGGCTGACGCCGGTCCAGATGGCTCCCAACGAAGTGGCTGCGAGCATGGCGATGACAGTATTTTCATGGTTAGCGAGGTAGCCTGCCACTCGATCACCCAGCTTGACCCCGTGAAGCTCCATGGCTGCCGCCATCTCTCGAACACGGTCTCTCAGCTCGGCCCAAGTAACGGTCTTGTGACCGGACTCGGTTGCTGCGATGATTGCAGGCGAGTCTTCTGGCGGATCACTTGCGGGGAAGAGCAAATTCTCAGCAAAGTTGAGCTCAGAGCCCGGGAAGAAACTGGGCTTGGGAAACATGGGGGCATTTTCGTCAAGGCCCTGCTGGTCAGTTCATGCTTTTCGCCCAAGTGGATTGACGTACTGCAGACGGTGGTTTCGATGCCTTCAACCCGGTGGACTCCCAGATCTCCTGCCAGAACGCGCCGGGGTGCTCCACACTCCATAGCCACAAGTCGGGATAGGAGTCGCCTTTCAAGCCATGCTTCTTCTTGATCTTCTGATGGAAGGCGTACAGCTCAGTCTCCTGCGGATTAGGGTGCCGCCATAACTCTGGCGCCTCTTCTACAGTGCCATCCGTCCCACTGTTTGCTGCCATGATGACTTGCATTGAAAAGTGGAAGATGAATTATGCGGAGAAGGATGTCAAGAATTTTCTGAGCCTTCGATTCGCGGCATATTCCCGCTCACCCGGGGAGAAAGCGGAATCAGGGAATGACGACTCGAAATAGGCCTACCTTAAGTGGCTGTGTCTCTGAGGCCCATGACCAGAGAAGGCCTTCTACAGAAGCGCTGCTCGAGAACCGTCGACGACGTGGAATCCAAGCGAGCATGGATCACTTGGGTATTTGACTGCTCGTCAGCCACCCTCCTCGTAACCCCACCGCAACCAGAAACATGACAGCCCATGACGTCGCCACCTGGTAACAAGACCTAGTCCGAGTTTGATGGGTGGCTGGTGCGAAGTGCCTGGTAGCGGCCAGTTAAGGCGCGTTAAGGCGCGTTGCGGCCTAGAAAAAAGTCTAAACAGGGTTGGCCAATGGGCCGGCGGCCGGTGAGCGCCAAGCCCACGCTTAATCGCACGCTCCCGGCCCCTGATCGCCTATGCTGACAACGGATGGACCAGCGTGGGGAATCTGCCGCAAGCAATTTCGGGGTCTCGGTCGCAATCTCAAGGGGGTTTTTCTTTCAGATATCACCCCTCGCAACCTCAGCTGCAGCTCTGCATTATTTCTGCACTTGTTCCCTGTCTGGTCACGCAGCTGTTTACATCTGGCCGTGTCACGAGCACCCGGCAGGCTCTGGTGTTGGTGGGCCCATCTGCAAGGAACCGTGCAGCGAGGCCTATCAGCTCGCATCGGAGGCTGGCGGAGGTTTTCTCATTCTGCCGCTGCTCCCGGCTGTTCCAGCTGGGCAACAACCGGGCCTCTGCTGTTGTCATATGCGCTTCCCCAGGTCTTATACACTGTGAGCCCCACGCCACTTGATTGAGCTTCTGGACCAGCGGATGCAGCAGCAGCAGCAGCAGCAGCAGCGAAATAGCGCAGACGAGCCCGCAGTGACTAAGGTTTTTATTTATCCACTAAACTAGGGCCTTGCCCGCGACAGCGTCAAGTACACCGCCACTCACGCCAAGGTCAGCAGAGACGTCGACATTCCTCCTCAGGACAACTTGTGGTGTTGGCCGAGCAAAGAGCAGCGACGAAATTGCTAGTAGTGATTAATGCTTCAGTTGGCCATGCCGCGTCGGTTGTCAAACGCTCTCAGCAGTTCACCTCTCACCCCGTGGCCGTCCTTTTCGCCGGCTCTCCCGGAAAAGGGCGGCTCCAACTCGGGTGGCAAGCCCTCGTCCACCAAGGCGAGCAAGATCGTCCAGTTCTTCTCTACCTCGCCTAAAAGCAAACAAGAGGCCCAGACGGCCGCTGCGGTGCTGCTGGCGGCTAGTCGCGCCCAAGAACAAGCCTTCTTGAACTCGGCCGGCAACGCTCCCCCAATTACCACGCCGTCGCTCTCATTGCCCACCATTTCTCTGTCCACGGCTCAAGCCGACTCCCAGAACATGGACGATGCACCCACGACCATCTTTCGGCCGCCGTCTCCGGCCGAGACGCGAAAGTTGGCTCGGCAGCATGCTCAGTTTGGGCCCTTGAATTCCCCGGCGCACCGTTATGTGAGCCGACACCAGGGCGGCGAGTTCCCAGAAGTTGTCCTGGACGAGCCGCCGTATTGGTTTCTGCTGACAACCTACATCTCGTACCTCATCCTGATCATCTTTGGCCACGTGCGCGATTTCTTTGGCATGAGATTCAAAGAGGATAAGTACCGAAATCTGAAGCCGCGCAATGGGTATGCGGCGCTGAACAATGATTTTGACAACTTTTACGTGCGTCGCTTGAAGATGCGCATCAACGACTGCTTCAACCGGCCCACAACGGGAGTGCCCGGCCGCTACGTCACACTGCTCGATCGAACGTCGGACGACGGAAACTTCCACTTCAAACTGTCTGGAACGACAACCGAGACTCTCAACCTGAGCTCGTACAATTATCTTGGCTTTGCCCAGTCCGAGGGCCCGTGCGCGGATGCCGTCGAAGAGACTGTGCGGCGATGCGGTCTCTCGACTTGCAGCACTCGGAGCGAAGTCGGCACCACCGACTTGGCTCTCGAATGTGAGGCCTTAATCGCCGATTTTGTGGGCAAGGAGTCTGCCATGGTCTTTTCCATGGGTTTCGGCACGAACGCGTCCACATTCCCTGCCCTGGTGAACAAAGGCTGTCTGATCCTGTCCGACGAGCTCAACCACGCGTCTATCCGCTTCGGTTCCCGCCTTTCGGGTGCCATGATCGAGTCCTTCAAACACAATGATATGAAGGATCTCGAGGCGAAGCTCCGCGAAGCAATCTCCCAAGGCCAGCCACGCACGCATCGACCGTGGAAGAAGATTCTGGTCGTGGTTGAGGGACTGTACTCGATGGAAGGCACCATGTGCAACCTCCCTGGTCTGATACGCCTGAAGAAGAAGTACAAGTTCAATCTCTTTGTTGACGAAGCTCACTCGATCGGTGCTCTGGGTCCCCGCGGACGCGGCGTGTGCGACTACTTCAGCATTGACCCGTCCGAAGTGGACGTCCTCATGGGCACCCTCACCAAGTCGTTCGGGGCCAATGGCGGCTACGTGGCCGGCGACAAAGACATGATCGACAAGCTGCGAGTGATTAACGCAGGCACCATCTACGGTGAATGCCCCAGCCCTGCAGTGCTGGTGCAGATCATCACTGCTCTGAAGATGATCAATGGTGACCTGATGCCCGGGTCAGGCGAGGAGCGCCTGCAGCGCATCGCTTTCAACTCGCGCTACCTACGCCTTGGACTCAAGAGACTTGGTTTCATTGTGTACGGGCACGATGACTCTCCCATCATCCCGTTGCTACTCTATCACCCGGCCAAGATGCCTGCGTTTTCTCACGAGATGTTGAAGCGCAAGATCTCGGTGGTCGTGGTCGGCTACCCAGCCACGCCGCTCATCTCGTCACGCGCTCGGTTCTGCATTTCGGCTGCTCACAATAAGGATGACATGGACAGAGTGCTGTCTGCTTGTGATGAGATTGGTAATGTACTTCAACTCAAGTTTGCCAGTGGGGTCGCGGGCGGCGCACCTCCCTTACCAGAAGGTGTCACATGGGAGATGGAACAGAGCCGCAAGAGGCTGGAGAAGAAGGACGGCGTGGACAACAAGAACCTGGTCGTCAGTCCACGGTGGGCGTTGGAGGAGGTGATCCGAAGGGGTGTGCAGGATGTGAAAGTGCCTTTGCGATGAGCGATACAAGAAAGACACCAGGGCTCCCAGAGGATATGACTGAATGAAACACCAGCCCTGGAGGCAGTGGTTTGTGAGGTTGAAGCAATGTATATATCTGTTCAATGGCACCCGGACATACATCTTTGGAGCGGGAGACAGTACCTACCCGTCAGCAGCGCCTGACTGACACTCATCGACTGATGATGGGATTTTCCAAAGTGGATAGACGGGAGTCACCTCTTCTCTCCTGGACTGGCAGATTACCCGATACTAATCAATAATAATATACACATGCAAGTATCATCTTGTTGTTCTTGCTGCCGCCCTGCCGTACCACAGTCATCAGACAATATCTTTTCTGCTATCAGCCTAGCCCGCAGGGTTATTTTGTTTCACTTTTCTCTGGTTGGGTCTTAAAATAGATGGTCCTGGCTGAGTCTGGCGTTGCCTACGTTATAATGAAGCAAACAATGAGGCGCGCTAGCCAACCCTTTGCAGGTCATGGCATGCAGGGCACGGGGCCTTGACGCCTGCATTCCCTCTTCTGTCTTCTGACCGGGTTTCGAATTCCTTCCATGCCTGGGTCTTTAATCCCTGCCGGCTGGCGGGCTCAAAACTGGGCAAATTGCGCCCGACACCCCGCCGAATGCCAATTGCCAATTGCCGTGGGTCGGAATGTGGCTCTTTATTCTTCATGACGCATTTGCCGGTATCAGTTGTTGGCGTGACTAGAAGGCGTCCGCATACATACACACACACACACACACACACACACACACACACACACACACACACACCGTACTCAGTCAATCAATCTCCCCGCGCTCTCTTGATGCCATCGGCTGTGAACTCGGCTGCCGCCACCGATGACCGATGATCGATCATTTACAATTCAACTGACTGCTATGATTGCCGCGTTTTGGATGATGACGAAGCATCATATTTCAGCAGCAGGGCGCCCGCTGGCCTAAATGTCTTGCAGCGATCTAAGCTGGAGCAGCTGGCTAAGCTGCTGCAGCTTGGGGTCTATCCCAATGGTCCGCAGTGGCCTAGCCTCTGGATCAAGCCAATTGCTCGTCGCTCGCTGTGTGCGCCAGCGCACAGAGTGAGACTCTCCAATAAACAGCTCTGCAATGCCTGCCATCGTGCACATGCTCCCGTTGCCTTAAGTTAGTGCAACCTGATCTCACTAAATCGGCATAGCTGGTCACCATTCTGTGTGGCTTGGAGTCGCGTAGGCAAATGGCTGCATAAGTGTGATTGGCGTATATATACCAGCGGGCGCGCTCCATCATTGCGCCCGTTGTGCATATATCACGTTGAGTCAGCCGCGCTACTTTATGACGCCCGTGCCTGAAGAGATTCGGGAAAGATTCTAACGCTTATCCTCGACCTTGTTATCTTTGCTGCTGGCCCTTTTGCAGCATTTGCTGGCGAATTTCTAACCTGAACCCCGTCAGCCTCGTCTACGCGGGCGCCAGGAAAGTTCAGCACCGAACGCAGCTTCAACAACAAATAGGCCATCAACAAACAGACAGACAGTCGGACCTTCTGGAAGGCATTGCACCTGTGGATAGCAGGATCAAGCAGAAGCATGGCACAACCCCATATAGAGATCCTGGAGCTCCCTTCGCATGGCAACTCCGACCACGACGACGGACCCCACGACTTGCCCCACCACGACTTGCCCCGTGACATGCCGGACTATCGAGGTGGCGCGGCCTATCATCATCGGCCGTCGATGGAGCAACACATGCCCGAGAGAGACAACTATCAGAGAGAACGAAGAAGGAGCAGCGTGAGACAGTCGATCGTTGTCAGCGAGCCGCTAGAAAAGTATGTGGGCTACAGGCTCATCAAACAAGGCAGGTCCTGGACAGAAGCGTTCCGGCGGAAGATGTCGGATTCACAGAGTCAGTTGGAGAAAATGGCGAAAAAGGGTAGGAGAGAGGTGGGCATGGAAGTGAGAAATATGGGGGAGATGAGGGCAGAGCATTTTGATCGGCTGATTGAAGACCTCAATGCAGAGGAGAGCGGGGATGCGACGTGGGAAGCGGTCTCGATTAAGAAAAAGCGAGTGATGACGAGGGATAAGATTGAGGTGAAGAGCATGGAGGTGGTGCTTGAGCGTGTACCAAAAAGTATTGTGGCAAGGGCGGGTGCGAGCCGGATTGGCGATGGCGAGTTGGTTGTTTTCAGGAACAAGAGGGCAAATGACAGAGACTGGTCGGTAGACAAGAGGGCAAATGACAGAGACTGGTCGGTAGACAAGAGGGCAGATGACAGAGACTGGTCGGTAGACAAGAGGGCAAATGACAGGGACTGGTCGGTAGAAAAGAGGGAAAGGGGGGGTGCTTATGATCGTAAGCGCAAGGATTCCAAGCTGGATGAGGATGATGACCCGTTTCAATCAAAACCGCTGTTCCATTCGAATGGCAAGCCCATGGACGATTATGGGCCGATGAATTTTGACAATGCTGGTCTGCCTCCGGAGATCCCGCGCGATCGACCGATCGGATCAGCACCGCCAAAGGAGAAAGAGCAGCAAGACGATGAGCCAAATAAAGGCCAAAAGGGGCCTTCCAAGGACAAGGGCAAAATGAAGGAGGGCATTGACGACCACGTCCCCGGGAAGCTGGGTGGTGACATCGTGCCTGTGGGGAAGGGCGATGATGACTATGTGCCCGGGCATAAAGTCAAGCCTCGTGCTAGATCTCGTTCGGCAGGGTACCACGCTGAGGCCATGCCTGGTCGGCGCTCACGATCGCGTCGTCGTCCGTCTGGAAGTCGGGCTCGTGGCTCCCAATCGAGATCGCGCGCGGTTTATGCAGACGAGGTCCGGTTCCCGCCCGGCTCTGAGAGAGATGAGGACTGGGGAGACTCATCGTCGGTGAGTAGTGACAGATCGAGGTTCGGGTTAGATCAAGTGGACGGGAGTTCACACACGTCACAGGATACCTATCAGAGCGTGGTCGGCAGAGGCAGCCAGTACTATGACGACGTATATGAGAATGATCGGAGCAAATCAAGAGGCCCAAGCTATCGGCGCGAACGGAGGGATTACAACGAATACTCGCGCGGGCCGCCGTTGCGTCGGACAAGGACTGATGAGACCTACCAGCCTGGTGGCAGGGCACGACGGTATCCGATGAACGGAGGGGGGCATTATCACGATGCGCTGCCCGAGTCGCGTCAGACCGGACCCCAAGCTGGTGCGCTGATGAGACGAGCGACGATTGACGACACAAGGAGGCCGATTGTGCACTACCCGAACGAGATGAATGACCCGAGAGGGCATAGTCGCCAGAGGGCGACCGAAGGCTACATCAACGCACAGGTGCGAGATGAGAAACACGATAGGTGGGAAAGAAATCTGGACAAGAGGGAACGGGATATTGATAGGAGGGATTTGGAGAGAGGCTACTATGATGATAACCGGCGATACTCGAAGGATGATGACGCGTGGTATGGGAGGACGTATTATGACAGGTACTAGTGTTGTTTTGGTTTGGTGTATAGGTGTATGATATTGTCGTAAGCTGCTTACAGGTTGCCGTTGGAGTTTTGGTTTGGTGGTGTACGAGTGTGATATACTGTATAAGCGTCGTAAGCTGCTTTCAGATTACACTGCTAGAGTTTGTTAGGAGCTGCCTACAGCTGCTGTTGGGGTTTTGGTTTGGTGGTGTATGAGTGTGTGACATTGCATGAGTGTATATTGTAAAAGCGTATGATATTATACTGTTGGAGTTTTGGTTCAGTAACGCTGTTCGTAAGCTGCTTACAGCTGCCGTTGGAGTTTTGCTTGGGTGACGGTGTACTTTCTGCCTAGAGAGGACGGTCCAATTGGGCCTAGAGCGCGGCAACGTCCGCGGCGTTAGCGGAGCCAAGCCCGGCCCAGGCGCGGCACGAACGCAGTTGCAGGTGCAGGAGCAGAGGGCAGGAGCGACCACGCCGGCCTCAGCATCGTCTCCTCGCTGGCCACGTTGTTGCAGCCTCCATCGTCTTCGGGGCCACGGGAACTGTTGTACTGCTGTTTCAGGACTGCATTGTACACCGGCATCTCTTTCCATCCATCTTGCATTCCTCTCCTTCAGCCCATGAGATTGCTGTGCACGACGCCTGCGTGGAGGTGACCAGCTAGCTGAAGCGTTTTCATCACTTCCGCCGGCAACCACACCCTGACTGCACGCTCCTCCCGCGCCGCCGTCCCCGAGGGGACGCTCTCTCACGATGGGCAACTCGCTCTCATCATGCTGCAAAGGTCACGACGTCTTCTGCGGGCCCACACGAGAGAATCAAGTGGCTGACATGTGCTGCAGGCCTACCCGAAGACAGCCAGGACGAGCCGGCCTTGGCTGACAGTGAACGTGAGGCCGTTGCCGACCTGCTGCAGTATCTTGAAAATGTAAGGCAGATGCCGACGCCGCCGGGGCGACGCGGCTGCGGGGCTGACCAAGCTGACTGGCTCCCAGAGGGCAGAAATCGACTTTTTTTCTGGCGAGCCACTGCGGGCCTTGAGCACGCTGGTCTACTCGGACAATGTCGAGCTGCAACGCAGTGCCAGCCTGACGTTTGCTGAGATTACAGAGCGAGGTATGTGACGAAGCCGTCGTCCCGACGGCTGGCTTGGCTGGCCTTGGGCTGACGGGCGTGTGCAGATGTGCGAGAAGTCGACCGAGAAACACTGGAGCCCATCCTCATGCTCCTGCAAAATGATGATGTCGAGGTTCAGCGGGCAGCCAGTGCTGCCCTGGGCAATCTTGCCGTCAACAGTATGCCCGTACCGCGTGGCCTGTGCCACCCCTACCCACCTTCCTTTAAAGCTAACAGAAGTCCAGCCGAAAACAAGGTTGCCATCGTCCAGCTAGGCGGGCTCCCTCCGCTCATCCGCCACATGACATCTCCGCACGTGGAGGTGCAGTGCAACGCGGTGGGCTGCATCACCAATCTAGCCACACACGAGGACAACAAGGCAAAGATTGCCAGATCAGGCGCCCTCGGCCCGCTTACCAGGCTGGCCAAGTCCAAGGACTCGAGGGTCCAGCGAAATGCCACGGGAGCGCTGCTCAACATGACCCATTCGGGTATTTATTCCTCACTGTGTACAGCCTCTTGGCCGCCACTGACATGTTTTGTAGATGATAACAGGCAACAGTTGGTCAATGCCGGCGCTATCCCCGTGCTGGTCCAGCTGCTCCAGTCTCCTGACATGGACGTCCAATACTACTGCACAACGGCGCTCAGCAACATTGCTGTTGATGCATCTAACCGCAAGAAGCTTGCCCAGACTGAGCCTAAGCTGGTCCAGTCGCTTGTCCAGCTGATGGACTCGGGCACGCCAAGAGTGCAATGCCAAGCCGCTCTTGCCCTCCGGAATCTTGCCTCTGACGAGAAGTACCAGCTTGAGATTGTGCGTGCCAAGGGCCTGACGCCGCTGATGCATCTCCTCCAAGCCTCGTATCTTCCCCTCGTGCTCTCCGCCGTGGCATGCATCCGCAACATCTCTATCCACCCGCTGAATGAATCACCCATCATTGACGCCGGGTTTTTGCGGCCTCTGGTCAGTCTCCTTGGGTCCACAGACAATGAGGAGATCCAGTGCCACGCCATCTCGACCCTGCGCAACCTGGCTGCCAGTTCGGACAAGAACAAGCAGCTGGTTCTTGAGGCTGGGGCCGTGCAGAAGTGCAAGGAACTGGTCCTGTCAGTCCCGCTGAGCGTTCAATCCGAGATGACGGCAGCCATAGCAGTGCTGGCGCTGAGCGATGAGCTGAAGGCGCCTCTGCTCAAGCTCGGCGTTTTTGACTGCCTCATCCCGCTGACGGCGTCAGAGAGCATTGAGGTCCAGGGCAACAGTGCGGCCGCACTGGGCAATCTGTCTTCCAAGGTGGGAGACTATTCCATCTTCGTGCGCGACTGGACGGAGCCGAATGGCGGCATTCACGGATACCTGCGACGCTTCCTGGCCAGTGGCGACGCCACCTTCCAGCACATTGCCATCTGGACGCTGCTGCAACTGCTCGAGTCCGAGGACAAGAAGCTGATTGGTCTGGTGGCCAAATCGGATGATATCATCCAGATGGTCTGCACGATCGCCGACAAGCACATCGAGTCTGACGATGAAGAGGGCGACGAGGGCGAAGGCGAAGTGGTTGCTTTGGCCCAGAGGTCACTGGAGCTGCTTGGCAAAGGCCCGAAGCAGACCCTGGTGGAGGGTTGATGTTGTCGCTTCGAATGACAAGGTTGATGTTGTTGCTTCGAATGACAAGGTTGACGTTGTTGCTTCGAATGACAAGGTTGACGTTGTTGCTTCGAATGACAAGGTTGACGTTGTTGCTTCGAATGACAAGGTTGACGTTGTCGCTTCGAATGACAAGGTTGATGTTCTCGCTTCGAAATGACTTGGTGTTGGGAACCCATGTAAAGCATCGATGGAATGCAATGGCAACGGGGGCAATGGTATAGCGCGGAGTTTGGGCATCGCAGGGAAAAAGTGGAGGAGAAAGGTATCATTTCATCGACAGAGTCTGTGAGTCGCGCGGCATTTGGCGCCACAGCGATCTGTCGACTAGTGATGCTTCGATTACTCATTGTATGACGCATCTGGCATTATATTGTAGCTTGCAGCTTGCTACCCAATTAATCACACACACACTATGTAGCTTGCTGACTTGTTTTGTCTTGGCAGGGCAGCTTAAGCCAGATTTACATCCTTCTCGCGCGGTCCCACGCATGATAGAGCAGCAGTGAGCTGAAAGCGAGCTGACGGTGAGCTGATAGTGAGATCGAATGGTGATGATGGAAGCTATGGGCTACAGATGAGCAGATAAACAGGCTCTAGCCAAGCTGAATCATGTGATTGTGTGGTCGTGCCTGCCACTGTGACAATACTACTTCATTCAGCTCTTCAGCCAACATGTATCCAGATTCTGGCTCAGACCCGGACCATCCGCGGCAATGCCAAGCCCAAGCCCAAGCCTGACCGCGTGGTAATGCAGGACATGTCAGCCTAGATGGCGCTGCTGCTATATAAACCCTCGTCCACGGCTGTATGCTCTGTGAGTCGCTTGCCATTTTCACACAAGGTTGACTCTCTGCTGAATTCCGACACATAGGTAGTCAGCTGGACATAAGACAGGGAGCACTCAAGAGAGAGTGACAAGCACTCTAGTGACAAGCACTCTAGTGACAAGCACTCTAGTGACAAAGGGCAGTGATGTATCATCCTAGGTCTGGTGTTCCCAAAGGACAAGTTGCATGATGTTCACCAATGCAGGCTGATGACTCCCACCATAGTGACAAATGGCAGTGATATATCATACTATGTCTAAAGTTACATGATGTTCACCAATCCAGGCTGATGACTCCTACCCTAGTAAAAAAAGGGTGATGTATCATACTAGGTCTAGTGTTCCCAAAGGACAAGTTACCCTGAAGTATGTTCACTGATCTAAGCTGATGACTCCTACCCTAGTGAAAAAAAAGGGTGATGTATCATACTAGGTCTGGTGTTCCTCAAGGACAAGTTACGTGATCACCAATCCGAGTGGATGACTCCTTAATAGCGTTATATCCACAAGCCACACAGCAAATTAATTTTGTCTTTTCTCTCATTAGACACTTGGCATGATCATATTGTCTCTCTCATATTAGACACTTGCTATCATCATCCTGCAGACACAATTCCAACTAATTGTCTCTCAACTAATTGTCGTCTGTCGAAGCCGTACCTGGTCGTTTACGCTAAATCTGGCTCCTCGACAAATGGAATTATAAATGACACTGATCTCAGGCAACTTCCAAGTTCACACAGGGTACAACAGCTAAGAGAGTACCATGACATCGTAGGATCCAGGCAGCTAATCAAGCAGAAACCATGGCTGAGCTAGTGGTACCTGGCCAGGCCATTGGCGACGTTTCTACTCACCTCGCAGGGTCTGGAACGCATGTGCACGGCCAAGCGATCTGCGCGTCCATCGTCGGCTCAGTGGTGACGCTGCCATCGGCCGCCCGCGGTGGCAAACCGACCATCTCGATCCCCAGACACTCGCACTTGCCTTCCACCGCCCTGCCTACCGTCGGCTCCACCGTGCTCTGCCGCGTCATCCGCGTCCAGCAGCGACAACTGATCGCTTCTATCCTCATCACCGATCCGACACCAGCCACATATGTGCCCTTCACAACCATCACCAATGACGAGCTGCAGTTCCAGGCAGTGCTGCGCCGAGAAGACATCCGGGGCTACGACAAGGACAAAATCGATATGAACGACATGTTCCGCACCGGCGACATTATCAAAGCTGCTGTCATCAGTCTCGGCGACGAACGGAGCTACTACATCAGCACCGTCGGCAATGAATACGGCGTCGTCATTGCACAGAGCGAGGCCGGCAATGCCATGGTGCCCGCTAGCTGGAATAGCATGATGGATGCGGTGAGTGGCCAGGTTGAGTCCAGGAAGGTGGCCAAGCCGTCGTCGTAGGCGTGAGTGAGCGGGTGACCGAGATATTGGCGGCTTGTTGACAATCACATACATTACGCTGCTTGCTTCTGCTGCAGGAGAAGGAGAAAAGCTTCTACTGCAGGAGAAAAAAAATCAAGCATCTGAAAAGGTCAAAAAAGGCCATGTTTCATCACATTACAACCCTTCCAAGTATCTCATGGCCAAGACTTTACACACATTTACAATGTCAGGCTGTGCTTGTCACGGGAGGAAGATTTACCATCTGCAACACGGGGAATGAAATCGAACTCGGCATTCACTTGTCCAAGTTTTTGATTCTTTCTTCTCGTCTTGTCAGACACCTCTATTCCAGGTCCAGTCGAGCCTTGAGAAGACAGATGGTTGACTGGAAAGTAACTTTTACAATGAGAGGGACATTTCTGACACTTGACCAAAAAAAGGCAACATCATCTTCATCCCCTGATCTTTCCATAAAATCAATCAATTCGTCTTCAAAGTCTTCTGCTTCTCGGCATCCCTGCCGCCACCGCGCGCAGAACGCACCAACAAGCCCTTCCGGCGCCTGACGGCGTCCACATAGCGCTTGGCAACATTCTCACGCTCCCCATGCACGCCCAGATCCTCAAGCTCCTCCTCCGTCTTGGGCACCCAGAAGGGATCAAGATCGTCGAGGACGTCGAAGCCGGTGAACTGCAGCATGGGCTGCGCGGCCAGCCCGGACGTGCGCTTGCGCAGTTCCTCCGAAAACCCGAGCGACTCGGCCACGGGCAGGCTGGCCTCAATCGTGAAGTAGGGCGTGCCCTCGAGCAGCTGCTCCGACTGGATCGTGCCGCGCCGCCGCGTCAGTACTGCGTACACTCGCCCTAGCACGTCCGGCGTCACCTGGATCGTGCATCGGTACATCGCCAGCAGGATACGCGGGCTCCATTCGAGAAAGCCGGCGCGGATGGATTCGCGTGCTGCATTGATTAGTTCGCCGGTCAGTCGTCCTGTGTTGTCTATGCTAGTAGTGACACCGCCGCTGCCTGCGGCTGTGTCAGTACTAGTAGTGGTAGATTCGGCAGAGTTGTTGTTGCTATTACTATTGTTGTTGTTGTGGTGGTGATAATCGATCGACTGCAAAAACACGGCCACGCCTTGCATCGGTTCGCGACACAGCGGGCCCTGTGCAGTCGCCAGTTGGAACGCGTACACGATTGTGTCGCTGAGATCAGGTCCGCGACCGCCACCCTTTTCATGATTGCGACTCTGACCATTCGCTCCTGATGTCACCGCCGTAGCTGCATCCTTCTTCTCGTCGTCGGCGTCGTCGGCGGCGTCGTCGGCGGCGTCGTCGTCGTCATCTGCGTTCAACTCGCCAAGAAACCGATTACATGTCTGCCGACCGGTTGCGTCGACAAAGATGTTGGGGCCGACCCGGCGAGGGCCAAACGCGCATATGTGCTGCACGGCTTCCTTCCACGACATTTTTTCTCCTTCCCCTTCCGCCTTGTTGTCGTCTCTCTCTTCACTCTCATCGGGAACTGCCCCAGCAGCGGCAGCAACGGCTTGTAATTGCTTCCGGAACTCGCTCTTGGACAAGACCCTCTTTTCCTGTCCTGTACCCTCGGCGGCGGCGGCGGCTGTATTGCGCAGGTCGTCGTTGTCATTGTCATCATCGCCTTCTGTAGTCGGCTTGGAATCTTCAGTCCTTTCATCTTTCGTTCTCGTTGTGCTGGTGTCTTTGTCGTCGTTTTCGTCATCATAATCATCATCATCATCATCGTCGTCATGGTCATTGTCAAGTCCGCCTCGGCCGCGCCGGCTCCTCTCAGCCTGCTTCTCGGCATACAGCTTCCTCACACTAGCACCGTTTTCGATCAGGAAATCCGTCAGCACCTTCGGCAACGGCGTGACCCGCAGCTTCACACTGACACTTCTCGAAGCAGTCAAAGCAATGACGGTGCCCTTGAGTTTCTGATTGTTTGCTGTTGTCTCCACCATCGCCGCCGATACATCGTCCTCGCGCGCCCTGACAATGGTCTCTCGATAGGGCACAATCAAGTCGCCCGTCTGCACATCACAGCGCGCGTAGCGCTCTCGCAGGTCCTTCAGACAGCGCTCCAGATGCAGCTCGCCTGCGGTCAGGATGACGTGCTCGCCACTGGGCAGCTGCTCGTACACAGCGCAGGGGTCGCTCTGCTCGAGCAGCTTCAGGCCGCCGATCATCTTGTTCAGGTCGGTGGGATTGGTGGGCTCGAGGGCAACGCGGACGATGGGCTGTGATGCCGATTGTGTCGAGCTAGTCGTGGCCAGGTTGACTCCGCCTTGTACCTGCGAGCAGAGCGTGCCGGTCTTGAGAATGTGCCCCTCCAGACCACCAATTCCGAAGATGGTCCCTGCCGGCACCGTGTCGAGCTTTTCCAGCGATCGGCCCATCAGGAGATACAAGTCGGTGATCTTGACCTTTTTCCGTAGTGCCGATGCTGCTCGCCCGCGGGAGTGGTCTTCCAGGAGTGGGTTGAATTTCGGAGGAAGAACATAGACCTCGTCGCCGACCGAGAGGCGGCCAGAGAATAGTCGGGCAAAGCCGATCAGGTGTTCAGGGTCTTCTTTTGCTTCTTCTTCTTCCTCTTTTTCTTTTTCTTCTTGCTCTTCTTGGCCTCCTCTGTTGCCAGCACTTTGACCATCGTCACCACCACCACCCCCATTACTGCTGGCTTTTGCGATTTCTGCTCTTTTCCGCCGTGCCAATTCACGTGCCTCGTCAGGTGTGAGCGTCGAGCTAGAGCCTGCTGTCCTGACCCTGATCTTGGACGGCAACTCGCTTTCGGGTATGGCGACCATTTTGCTCACGTACGCCACGACGGGCGCATCGGGTTCGGTGTTGAAATTGATCATGCTCGTTTTTATCCTGGCATCGATTGCCTCTGCGCCCACCAAGTCGTCTATCAGAGCGGGCATTCGCGCGGCCTGAGCATCGACCGGACTGGGCAGGTACTCGACCACGCTGACCAACAGGGCGGTAGACAGGGGCAGCCAGGAAGCGAAGACGGCGTGTAGAATAGATTTGGGATCGCGGCTGCGCTGGACGTGCGCGGGCAGGGTGATATTCAAAGACTTTGTGATCTTTTCCAGCAATGCCTGGTCGCTGGGGCCGGCTTTTCCATTGCTGCCACCGCTAGCAGCGGCTGAGATGCCGACTGTTGCTTCGTAGACCGTCCAGATGGGCTCGAGAACTAGCTGGACAAAGATGGGCTTCAGATTGCGGCCCTTGAGATGTTTCTGCGCGAGAACCTTTTTGGTTTTGGGGTCGAGGTAATAGTCACCCCACAGCACGCTCTCGAGCGCGGCGCGATTGATGTTGAGTTTCTTGGAGTAGAGCGCGCTAAACTGGCGCAGGGCAAAGGCCCAACCGTCGATGGCGCTGGCGAAGATGACGTTGTTCTTGTCCGGGGCAAAGTACAGGTCTTCGTCGTCCTTGTCCTCGAATTGGGCGGCGCCATCGAGAGGAGAGTCAATTTGATTGTCCGCGTTGGCCGCATCACCATCGTGCTTGGCTCGCAATTTGGTATCCTGCATCTCGCGCCAGAGAAGGTCTTCCTCCATGCGCTCGCCCATGCGGAAAGCACCAATGACGGCGTTGACACCCTCGAGGACGCGCTCGAGATGAGAATATGCCTCGAGGGGCGTCATTTTCAGCTCAGTGATCAGGCGGTCAATCTTGTTGATGACTAGCAGCGGCTTCAGCTTCTCCAACCAGACCTGGCGCAAGACGGTGACCGTCTGTGAACAGACGCCCTCGACGGCGTCGACCAGGACGACGGCCGCATCACTCAAGCGGGACGCGGTGGAGACTTCGGAGCTGAAATCGATGTGTCCCGGACTGTCGATCAGGTTAATCAGGTACTCCTCCTGGGTGCTGACTGGTGCGTCGCCGGCGGCATGAGTTGTCGACGGCGAGGGGCGGCGCAGCATGGAAAAATAGAGCGAGATGGCGCTGCTCTCCATGGTGATGCCGCGTAGCTGCTCATCGGGGCGAGAGTCCAGGTAGCGGACTTTGCCCGCGAGTTTGGGCGAGATGATGCCATTGGTGGCGATGAGCGAGTCGGTGAGTGACGTCTTGCCGTGGTCGACGTGGGCGAGGATGCAAATGTTGCGGATGTGCGAGGCATTCTTCTGCAACTCGATGAGCTTGGCGACAGGCACATGAGGCATCGCGGACGCAGGGACGGCGATGCCCTTGGCGCGATATTGGATATGGTCGTTGCTTCAGAGCCAAAAAGTCAGACGTGCGACGTCGAATTATGTACAGACATGTCGCATATGTGGAGAAATTTCATAGGCGAGCGAGCACATGCGCCGTGCGCCGAAAAAAGTAAGTAGAGCGCCAGGCAGTGAATGAAAAGGGAAGTTGGGAATTTAGAATTTTCTTTGGTGGCGACCATTTATTATTAATTTATTATCATAGTTAAGTTAACCATCCCAATTTCCATATCCATCATAATGGGTTGCCAGTAGTGGATTAAGCCATTATCCACAATGTTGCCTTGGTATCTTGCCCCAGCGCCTTGCTTTAACTTGAAGAGGTTGTACTGTGTGAAAGAAAAGTCTTTCTGATGAACTCAAGCAGCAGCGCGGATGAAGTCCCTCATCTCCGGGGTCATGTTGATTTCCATATTCTTGCCCTGGCGCAGGTGCCGTTCGTCGCGGGCCTTTTGCTCCTCGGACGATTGCTTGCGGGAGAAGAAAGGGCCCTTCTTCACGAGGGGGGAGTAGATACCAGTCTGGGTAGTGGCTTCGTCCGCTGGGCGGAAGCTGTCGAAGAACTTGGCCAGGGAGGAGCGGCGGCCCTGATTTTGGGAGGCGGATGAAGCAGAGGAGCGCTGAGAAGAAGCAGGTGTCTCCTGCTTGTTGCCCTCTGAGATGGCATAGTAGCTGGTGTATGTGGCAGGCATGGTTGTGTAGTAGTAGAGCGGGTCGAATAGTTTGCTTTGAGGTCGGCTGAGGTAGTGTACGGAGTGTACCTATATCTTTGCTTTGGTCTGATCTGATGGGCAAGAGGTACATGAGGCATCCACCTGACCCCTTATATATGTTGTTCAACCATTGCCCTACTACGCCTTCCCAACTACAAGCACGCCTTTAGTCGAGCATACTTCGTCAACTGTCATAGGCAGAGAGGCGCCAGCCAATGAGAAATGGGATTGCGACAAGTTGTGTGTCAGGAATGACGTTAAATTGAAACAAATGACACACAATTTGCGGTATTTTTAAGAATAACTTTGACGGTCAGACCGCCACGCCCTTCCACAAGGGCACACGCGTCTGGCTTTATTTAGCAACACATCTGACTAATTCCAAACACGAGCAGAAATTGCAGTGCCCGATATTCGTTCAGTACACGTAGAATGGTGTAGGATGTCGTCTGAGGGTCCAACCGAGACGATGCGCGATTTTGTTGCAGAATATACGACATGCGTTTTCTAAGAATACAGGTTGCACACGTACCTGTCTGTGTGGAGAAAGACAAGGGAAGTTCGAGGACATCTGACCTCAGCTTGGTGAGGTAGGAGCGCGCGATCAGATGGCCGTATTAGACCTGGAACGCGCTGGTCGGGTGCGTATTTTGGCACTCGGTCCACGCTCGTCCGGGTCATGACCGTGTTTTGCCAGCAGGCTGGAGAGGTGTATGAGTGCAAAAAGGCAAGGGAATCTTGCCACTCTCAGGCCAAGATTCAGGCGTGCAACAATAGATATATGCGTGTCATTCATGACAGGCAGGCGGCCACGATTTGTCAGATGAGAGCAGGCACGATCGAGGTGCTGAATGAAGATGGCGCAAAAAGTCGCCTTTCTTTCTTACCAAACAAAAAGCCGCCTTTCTTCTTACCAAAGCCATGTCTGTGTCAACAGGCGGCAAGGGTAAGGAGCGGGCAAATGCACAAGATTAGGGGCCGATACCCACCCAACCCACCTCGGATGGATCAATGAAATGGTAATACATGGGTCGAAGCTCACGACGGCGTGTCGGCGGTTCAATAGCGCCGCTTTCTGGGGTCGTCGTAGTCGTTGTCGTGGTAGCGCTTGCGCGACCCGTAGTCATCATCTCTCCTGCCGCCGCCGCCACCACCACCACCACCGCCACCGCCTCCATGGCGATCGCGATCATCGTAGCCGCGATCGCGGCCACCGAGCGGTTCTCGATTGCTGCCAGTCTGGCCACGATGGTCTCTTCCGCCGCCGCCGTAGCCGTTGCGGCGATCCTCGTAGCCATTGGAGCCGCCGCCATATCCGCCGCCGCTCCTCCCGCCACTGGGTCCACTCGGGGCGCCTTGGGGGGCACCGTAGCCTCCGGCCTGGCGGCCACCAAAGCCACCGCTTCCGTGGTAGCCGACACCGGATCTGCCGCCATAGCCAGCTCCGCCGCCGCCGCCGCCGCCGCTGCCGCCGCCGCCTCGATCTCCGCGGTATCCGCCGCGGAAGCCGCCACCGCGTCCGCCGTAGCCGCCGGGGCGGAAGCCTTGGCCCTGGGAGCCACTAAGCGGGCCCTGGCCGAACGTGGGCTTGGCGGGAGCCTGCTTGGTGTAGCCGCGGCCGCCGAGGCCGCCGCCGAATCTCCTGGGCCGCCAACCGGGGACCATCCTGCCGCGTTCGACGTCGACGACGACGCGGCGGTCTTTTATGCGCAGGCCGTCGGTCTCTTTGTATGCAGCTACGCACGGTTAGTTCCGTCAATAACAATGAACATAGTTCCGTCAATAGCAATGATCATGGTTCCGTCAAGAGCAATGAACATGGTTCCGTCAATAACAATGAACATAACAATGGGGGCACAAGACGAGTAAAAACCAGTCATAACGATGGGAGCACAAGACGAGGAAACAAGGCGCTTCATACCCTTCATGTCTCTCTCGCGCTCAAAGACGATAAAGGCGTAGCCTCGGTGGGGCTTCTTCCTTTTCTTCGCCGCCGCCGGCTCGTCCTTGGTCTCATCTCGGACAATGCGGATGCGTTCAACAGTGCCAAAGCGGCCAAACTCGCGCTCCAAGTCCTGCTCTTTGACGTCGTAGCTCAGGCGGCCAACAAAGAGCGTGCGCAGGGGATCGCCCTTGATCTTGGCGTCGTTCTGCGGCTTGAAGCCCTCGAAGCTGTCGTTCTGCATCTCATCGCGACGCGCCTGTTTTTCCAGTCTTATCCGGTCGCGTCGCTGCAGCCACGACTCGGTGGGCTCGTACAAGTCGTGTGCTTTGTAGTCGTCTAGCTGGGGTAAGAAGGCGGCCAGGCCGGAGATGGTCGACTGCTTGGTTGCGCGTTGTTCGGGCGAGTCATCGAGCGGGGCGATATAGCGCACGGGAGGACGCGGCTGGAAGAGGGCGAGGAGTTGGGGCGGAAGCTTGTCGGTCATGTTGACGCACGCCCGAACGGGAGAGAGGGCCGACCGAGAGCGAGAGAGGGCCGACCGAGAGCGAGAGGGAGGAGGGAAGCTGAGGAAGCTAAGGCAGCAGGAGGAGAAGCAGAAGGTGCATCAGGAGAGAGAGAGCGCGTCGTTGCTGGCTGATGAGTACAACGGCAATGAGTGTGGTAGAGATGGCAATAGCAATGGCGATGGGCCGGCGACAGCGACGGGCAACACGGTTGGCCTGGCCGCCTTGGCACTGGGCAGAGGGAAGCCTTGGCATGTTTGTTGTGTCCCTTGACATACGAGTGTCGGCAGCAGGATACAGGTCGGCAGGGCAGGGGTTGGTCTTCTGAGCTACAGGGCATTATATCTAGTGTTTCATGTGCACACTTGTTGCGGCGATTGCCCTAGAACTCTAAGTTTTATGATTAGAACTCCAGCAGTGCTATAAGTTTCGTGAATAGGACTCCAGCAGTGCTACAAGTTTCGTGAATGGGACTCCAGCAGTGCTACAAGTGTTGGGCCTGGAATGCCAGTAGGCTGAGGACCCCAAACCTCGCTCAAAAAAGACGGGGAGCCTTGCCAGCTAGGCCAAGATTCAGGCATACTGTCATTCATGACACCGAGTATAAGTGTGTATATGTCTGATGCCTGGCGGATACAAGCTGAGTATAACTGATATTTCTGATACCTGGCGGATACAAGCTGAGTATAACTGATATTTCTGATGCCTGGCGGACGCAAGCTGAGTATAACTGATATTTCTGATGCCTGGCGGACGCAAGCTGAGTATAACTGATATTTCTGACGCCTGGAGGATGCAAGCTGAGTATAGCTGTGTATATGCCTGACGCCTGGCGGATGCAAGCTGAGTATAACAGTATAACTGTGTATATGTCTGGCGCCTGGCGGATCTAAACTGAGTATAACTGTATATATGTCTATACTGTGTATATGTCTGACGCCTGGCGGATCTAAACTGAGCATAACTGCATATATGTCTGATGCCTGGTGGATCTAGGCTGACGCCTGGCGTATCCAAGCTGAGTATAACTGTGTATATTTCTGATGCCTGGCGGATCCAAGCTGAGTATAACAACTGTGTATATGTCTGACGCCTGGCGCATCTAGGCTGATGCCTGGCGGATCCAAGCCGAGTATAACAACTGTGTATATGTCTGACGCCTGGCGGATCTAGGCCGGCGCCTGGCGCATCCAAGCTGGGTATAACAATATAACTGTGATATGTCTAATGCCTGGCGGATCCAGGCCGAGTACAATTAACTGTTGACAGCTTTTGCTAGCTTCGATAGCCAGACACTTTATAGGACGGACAGCTTTGGTTTGTTAAGCCAACATCCAGCCGTTTGTTTCCAAGCGTGAAGGATACGACGCAGAGAGTTCACCGCCAGTCATTCCATTTTCTCCTGCTGCTCGTGTTCTGGCCTGACGGCCATTAGAGAGAGAGAGCTCTCACATTTTGGCTTGGTCACTCTTGGCTTGGTCACTCTTGGCTTGGTCACTCTTGGCTTGGTCACTCTTGGCTTGGTCGCTCTTGCTTGGTCGCTATTGGCTTGGCGCGCCGCGCCGCTACCTCATCCGAAAACTATCCATCACCAGCACCACCACCGATCAACAGTCAGCCGCCAATGCCTGCGCAGGGCGTCAAGACGGTGGCCATGGCCCGGGTGAGTCATAGTCCTCCTCTCCTCTCCTCTGATCAACTTTGTCCTAACCACGATTCGGCGGCAGAACGGGGTCGGGGCATTCCTGCTGCCCTGCCGACGACTGGACCTGCACTACTGCGACTGGGCCGGGTCGTCGCGGGGGATGAACGCGTTCCTGGGGTCGACGCTGCTGAGCTCGCTGACGGCCGCGCACCCGGGCGTGGAGTTCCGGATCTCGCCGCGGCCGCACCGGCACCCGGTGCTGCGGGCCTACTACATCAACGGGCGCGAAAAGTCGGTGTGTGTGCGCAATCTGGCCAAGGAGCAGATCCTCAGCAAGGCCAGGCTGCTGCTGGGCAATGACGGCACCAAGAATAAGCGTCTGGGCAGTCGGAAAGTGGTCAGCAGTGCCGAGGAGGGTGTCAGGGGCGCGTGGAGTGCGCTGCATGGCGGGATTAAGGATGTATGAAGAGAGAGACAGAGAGACAGACAGATAGAGAGACAGAGCGACAGAGAGACGACGAGGAGACGACGAGGAGACAACGAGAGGGCAGGGCGACATCGACAAGAAGGCCAGGGCGACAACGACAAGGAAGCTAGAGCGACAACGACAAGGAAGCTGGGCGACAACGAGCATCATCAAGATGGACCATCATCGTTATAGTCATCGTCATCATCTCATCATCGACATGACCACCTTGCACCGAATGTATCCAGAATCTAGGCTTGGCGCCCCACACAGCTAGAGGTAGATCTGAACCATGCTCTGCTTGTTCGTCACCAGCTTGTTGCACCCATCCACCTTGCACTGCCGGAACTGAGGGGCTTCGAGCCTGCTGTTTTTGCGCCCGTCGCGCTTGGTAGCCGTCTTGCTTACCGCTCGGCTGAGAGCACAGCGCCCGCAGTAGACCTGGGATGTGTGAGCACGCGTCTGCGCTGGGCAAACAGGGAGAGAGGGGGAGATTAATTAGAGAGAAATCAATCAGAGGTAGAAATCAATGAGAGAAATCAATGAGAGAAATCAATGAGAGAAATCAATGAGAGAAATCAATGAGAGAAATCAATGAGGGAAATCAATGAGAGAAATCAATCAGAGAGAAATCAATCAGAGAGAAATCAATCAGAGAAATCAATCAGAGAAATCAATCAGAGAGAAATCAATCAGAGAAATCAATCACAGAAATCAATCATAGAAATCAATCATAGAAATCAATCAGAGAAATCAATCATAGAAATCAATCACAGAAATCAATCAGAGATAGAAATCAATCTCAAACACACACACACACACACACAGAGAGAGAGAGAGAGAGAGAGAGAGAGAGAGAGAGAGAGAGAGAGAGAGAGAGAGAGAGAGAGGGGCTTGCTTACATGACCACACGCTTTGACGATCCACACCTGGTGCCTTGGATCGTCGTCGCCGCCGTCGCCGTCGTCGTTTGCTGCCAGCTCGTCGCCACACATGGGACAGATCAGCACGCTCTCTTCGTCGTACGACCGAAGGAAGCCGTCCTTGGGCGCCGGCGGCGCTTTGTAGTTCTGGCGAGCTGAGTCGCGCCGTGTGTCGACGTCGAGGGCATTGCCCACGGCAAAAGCGGCCTGCTGGTAGTCGAGGTTGATCTCGGCATACTCGTCGCTGTCGAGGATCTCCATGTCGTCGCCATCGTCGGCCACGCCCATGGCTGGGCCATCAGCGATCATAAACGGGAACTGGAAATTGCGGAGCAGCTGCTGCGTGCCGTCTCTGAGCACGCCCAGCGCTCGAGCCATGGCATGGTCAGCGGGCAGTGGCGCCGGCCACGTCGACGCCGTGGCCACGGGCCCATTTGCCGGCTGCCGCAGCGGTGCAGCGGCCGGCCGCTCGCTGACAAACTCGATCTCGGGGCTTGACGACCGCCGCACGGCCATGGGCGTCTCGCCCGTGGCCTGTCTGGAGGCCGCGCCACCGTCGCCGTCGCCGTCGCCGTCGCCGTCGCTGTCGCTGTCTGCCAGATTGACCAAATCCACGATTTCGATAGAGCCCCGCCCGAACGGAGGCGCAGCCGGCATTCGTCTGCCGTCTTCTCTCTGCCCGGAGTCTTGTGCCGGTAGTGGTGGTGGTGGTGGTGAGGGCGAAGCGGACTCGAAGAGATCCGAGCCGGGCGAGGCCGACCCAAACGTGCTGCCGGGCGACGGCGTGTCATCGTCGAGTGTGAGGTCGATGGTGTTGTTGGTATTGCTAGTGTTGTTGCTGGTGTTGTTGCTGGTGTTGTTGCTGGTGTTGTTGGTGTTGGTACTGTTGTTGTTGGTGTTGGTACTGTTGTTGTTGGTGTTGGTGCTGTTGGTGTTGGTGTTGGTGCTGTTGGTGTTGTTGTTGTTGCTGGTGCTGTTGGTGTTGTTGTGGTTGGCTCTGGCCACCGACGCCATGGCGGGGGCCGCGTAGTCGAAGCCGTGCCCGGCGAATGCTCGCGCTGGGTTTAGTATAGAAGGTGCAGGTGACGAAGAGGGCGACAGCGTCGTGCGGTACCGCTTCGTCAGCCTCGGACTCAAGCTGCGGCTCGTCGATCTCGTGATTTCGGCGTGGGGTCGCTGTCGTAGTCGTCAGCAAGCTTTCCGCACCCGCACCCGCACCCGCCGCCGCAGTTAGAATAGGCAGACAGGCAGCCCCACGCACGCACCTTCAGGCCGAACGACGGCTGGGCAGGCTGACCCAAAGGCGATGGCGAGAACGCCAGTGACAGTGAGGGTGGCAATGACGACGACGACGGCGGCGGCGGCGACGACGACAACGAAAACGAAAACGACAACGACGACAACAACGACGACGACAGCGGCGGCGGCGGCGGCGGCAGCGGCATGATCCTCGCGTCACTTGCAAGGGGCCACAAATGAGGAATCAGCAGCGGGGAGTGAGCCAAGCGAAAAGGGCGTCGTCGATGTGGTGCAGTTGCAGCCCTGAAGCCGGGCCGGGGGCGCCCCAATCCAAAGACCGGGCTCCGGTGGCGTGTGAGCAGGGCCGAAAGGCAAAAAAGCCCACACGGCCGTGTGGAAAATAAGGGGCCAGCCAAGTTGCTGCAACTACTTGTACAGGCCCCAGCGTGTCGGTCTGAGGCCGCGACTATTAATCACTCGAAAATGGGCTGCTCACCAGCCGCCGCACACATACATGGGCCAACCAAACCGACGCGTGTCCTCTACGCCAGCACCCGCACCACGCCGTCCTCGCCCGCGGCCACCAACGTCCTCGCCGCCGGGCCCCAGGCCACGGCCGTCGCGGGGCTCGCCACCGTCAGCGCGTCCGTCCACTGCTTGGCCGCCTTCGAGTACTGCGCCACGCTGACTCCGCTCGGGCCCGCTGCTGCAAGGAACTGGCCGGTGTAGTCCCAGTCGAGCGACTCAACCACGCCGCCAGTCTCGAGGCGCTTGATCTCGGCCGCCTTTCGAATGTCCCAGATGGAGATGGCGCTTGAGCCCCGGACGGCGGCAGCCAGCCAGATGCCGTTTTCCGAAAAGGCAATGCGCTGCAGCGCCGCCGACCCGACGTCGAACACGGCGGCCTGAGCGCCTGACTTGACGTCGTAGATGCGAATCTTGCCGTCCTCGCCGCCCGCTGCCAGGAGATGGCCGTCGGGGTGGAACTGGCCACACGTAAACTCTGGACGGGGGCGCGAGATTAGCTCCAATCCCATGACTTGACGCCGACCAAGTAGATGTGCACACTTACTCGAGCCGCTGCTGACCTGGGTCAGCACCCGTAACTCCACCAGATCGTACAGCGAGTACGTGCCGTCGTCTCCCACCGAGGCAAGAATCTCGCCGCCGGGATGGAGGGCAATGCCTGTCACACTGCCGCTGTGCGCCGCTAACGACGCCAGCTCGGCGTCCGACTGGGCCGAGAAGACCACCACCGCGCCCGTCGAGCTGGCAACGACCGGCCGGTCGCCCGCCCACAGCGTGTCGGTCACTGCTCCGCCTCGGCTGCTCAGCGTCTGCGCCGCCGTGTTCTGCGATACTGAATATACCTCCGCTGTGCCCCCGACGCCGCCCACCAGCACCAGGTCTCCTGCCTTGTGAACGCTGACCGAGGCGCGGCCCGTGACGAGTGGCTGCGACGTGACCTTTGCAGCAAACGCCGAAATGTCGTCGCCCGTCGCCCACTCGTCCGGCACCGGCCTCTTCCGCCGCGTCTTGGACAGACTCTCTTGTGTGCGCTCAATCTTGGCCGTGATGCTCTCTGGCAACGGCGTCGGCTCTACGTGCATCGGCTCAGCCCCGTTGGCTGCCGGTGCTGCTGCTACTTGGACTTCTGACAGCGCCTTGCGCAGCTCATCTCGTTCCTTGACCAGCCGTGCAATCACCCGCACTGCCGCGTCGTTCTGGTACAGTGCATTGCTCAGATCCTGCCGAGTCTGCGCCAGACTCTGCCGCAGGGTGTATGATTCGAGCGCGAGCGCGTCCCATTCTTCTTGGAACACGCTGAGCAGCGCCGGGATCGACGTCAGCGTCGGCGGTCGCGGCCGCACAACTTTGGCTGCCTTGACATCGATCAGGTCTGCCGTGCCCAGAGCCTCGCCGCTGGTGGGTTCGGTGCCATTCTCGCTGATATAAGCCTCGATCAGCCGCTTCTCATACACATTGCCTGCCTCCTTGTTAGTTGTCTTTGCCCCCGTTTGGGGTCCATCAACGTACCCGACTTGCTCGACACCACCGGCTCTTGTGGAGCTTCTCCCGATACTGCTATAGTGTTAGCCGTGGCTCGTAAAATCTAGTTTAATGCACATACTCGCACACAGCATTTTTCTGCGGTCGGCGGCTTCGCGTTTGATGGTCAGAAAACCTTGGGCCGTCTGGCGGAGCGGAAAAAGGCGTCCGCGCCAAGACGCTTGGCAAGCCGTCGCTGTGATTGGCCAAGAACAATGTTCCGAATCATCATAGCTCGTTGGTCGACCGATTATGAATGATCGACATGATAGGCTCCTGGCTGGACGGCCAGAGATATGATATGCTCCTGGCTAGATGGCTGGAGACGCCCTAGTGATCGATATGATAGGATCTAGTGATCGATATGACAGGATCTAGTGATTGACATAATAGACTCCTGGCTAGACGGCCAGAGATGCTCTAGTGATCGATATGATAGGCTCGTGGCTAGACGCCCAGAGATGCTCTAGTGATCGATATGATAGGCTCCTGGCTAGACGCCCAGAGATGCTCTGGGCATGGAATCCAGCTGCTCCGAGTTATTCCAACAGATTTGCGAGTGATTACTCACATACCCCTCGACGACAATCTGCTTTGGGAAAAGCAAGGTTACATCAAATCTGGCAGAGTCTGGTGACCGGCCGCTGAACGAACAAGCAGAGTGCGAGAACTCTAATGAATGAGGTGATAGAGTTGTCGGAGAAAAGCTACCAGCTACGCACGAGTAGATAAAGTAGGCTCCCGCCAAGCCCAACTGTGGTCGCTCCTTCCTCCGTGGCAGACTTACCCATAGCTTCCCTCATCAGTCGTCATCACGCTTCGTAAGAAAGCCCCTCGTCGCTTCGTCGACCCCGTGGTCCAATTAGTGTGACAAGCTAAGGAGGATATCGACTCACTCGTTCATATGGCTATATGTATTGCCATCTATGTTGCCGTCGACTTCCCTCGCGACGTGGACAATCAGAGTGAGCACTTTTGACCCTTGCAGGACTCGTTCTCCACTTTCCCCGTTTCCACCAAATCTGGTCAAATGATCAATCCAATTATACGATGGTACAAGCGAGCCTCCCGTTGGGCTGTGGTACTTTGGGTGGATCCCTGAATCAGAGCATTGCCAACAGTAGTACTTAGGGCATTTTTATCTGATTTTTCCCTCATCATGTGGGGCTACACCTAGCGCCATCTAAACGGGGCACAGTTCTTGCAGTAGTTGATTAGAGGTCAGCCAACCCCGTAGGTACACTCTCCTTGCTCCTCAGCCCAGGTACTGTGGCAAAATAGGTTATGTCGGCTGTCGAGGGTCGGAAGAACTAGACTAGATACGGGTTCAAGTATACCAATTTAGACTTCGAGACTCTGTAGTTTGAATTTTCTGCCTGGGCCGGTATCGGGCCCACCTTCACGTTGCAACACAAACACTTGTCTCGCCTTGAGTGGTTAGCCTAGGCAAGTGTGCTCACTTTTTAGAGCAGAAATGGAAATCATCGTTCCGTAGGCCTTATATCAGAGATAGTAGCATCTTCGTTCAAACAATCCAGCTATATTCGACTATCTAGACTTGGAATACAGTAATCTAGACTTGGAATACAGTAATCTAGACTTGGAATACAGCAATCTAGACTTGGAATACAGCAATCTAGACTTGGAATACAGCAAGCAATGTCTGATGTGCCAACATATGACATTCGACATGTGATATCATTCAAGATGCTAATAAAGTCGCATGAAAATCTCCGTTAATTCCTGTGATATTGAAGGACCCCCGTAAAATAATTAGACTCTATAATTATGGTCGTACTACCATCTGATTAAGCATAAGCTTTACCCGCTTTGACACTAAGCCCAGGGCCCTGTTCCCCGCGTACTTTTGCGCTACCAGCCGGCTTCGGATCTGATAACTTAAATCTTTAGCTCTATCTTCAATGACTTGCTGTACTACTACGACTACTACGACTACTACTACTATAACTTCTTACCCATGACAGGTGTGCTGTCGTGTTGTTGATGCGCTGCCAATGGCTTTGATCACTGCCCTCTAGGACGCGCCATGGACCAGCATAAAATTAATGACACCATCATTGTCGACCCTGGCCAGGATGTAGGCAGAACATCCTCCGGCCAAACCTGGAAACCCCATATTCGTCGACGTCGAGTCGGATTGTCCTGTCGCGTGTAAGCATCGCACCGTTGAGCCTGCTGTTCAAGTCTACATCTCGATTGTTGTCGCTGACCCAACATGCTATCCTTTCCAGCTGCAAAATGCGAAAGGTACCTCCCCTGCCACGCTTCCTCGCGAATCTTTTGGATTACTAATACAATCCATTACCTTCAGGTCCGCTGTGACCGTCAATCTCCAGTATGCATGAAGTGTGCCACCGGCGGCTGGATGAATCTTTGCTCATATGAAGGAGACCAGCAAGCTCCTCGGATGCCCTTGACCAACCCCTCTTCTGGAATAGACGAGACTGCCCCCGCCAAGGTCACCCAGCGTACATTACGAACCGACCGTCAAAACCATCGCCAGCAACATCAGTCACAGAACCTGCCCCAGATACAGCATTCTCGACAATTGCAACACCGTGAACAGCACGAACAGGACGACCTGCCCACATCGGGCGACTTCATCCGCTCTGATACACACTCTTTTGCACCGCTCACATCAGATTTCAATAGCTCTGCTTTCATGGAACTCGGCACAAATGCGACCATCATCCACCACGCTACATTAGATCAGATACATCACACCATGATCCAAGGCACGGCATCTTCTTCGTCTCAACCCATGCCACCACCACAAGACACATCATCTACCCTACCATTCTCTGTCTCGCCTCCCGTCAGCATGCACCCCGACTCGGCCTGTTCCATCTCACTAGAGTATTCTAGTGAGAGCATGGAGCAATACTTCAACCACAACATTGGCCTTGCTCCCGGCGCCTTGGGTTTCGGGACTTCATTTCACGGCTCCACTTCATCCGTCAGCTGTGCTACCACATTTCCTTATCTTGCAGACACAATGCAGAAGCTCACCGAGGCCTATGTTCCTGCTGCCGACGATACCACTATTACACCGCCATCACGACTAGCCAGCGCCAGCGCCCGGACTTCGCCGGTGCCCAAAGATCACCTCACCCTCCTGCCACCACAGTTTCGCTGTCGACAACTGATGCAAGCATATTTCAAGCATTACAACATGATCTTCCGAATCATACACGCGCCAGTCTTCTGGAAACAATACAACGACTTTTGGGCCGCACCTAGAACCATCACTAGTCATATGCCGTACTTACTGTTTGCGGCCATGTCTTGCGTACGATGTCTCGAGCCCGATACCCCGGTTTTGTATGACGGCGACAGCTCGGTCGCCAGTCGAGAAGCTGCGCTCTGGTTCAACATCGCCAAAGAGTGGGCGGACGAACAAGGTCTCAAGCACGCCACGCTCGAGTTTTTCCAGCTCAGATGCTTGTTAATGCTCTCGATGAAGCTGAACCTCATCAAGATGAGGACACATTATCCTCTATCTCAGAGCCTCCTCGCCACCGCCATGGCCGCCGGGCTCCACCGGACCGCTAATACCCTCAATCAACCGACAAGCATCTACGAGCAAGAAATGCGCAGGAGAATCTGGTGGACCATCACAGAGCTGGATCTGGCCGAGTGTACTGAACAAGGCCTGCCCTCTCTAGTCGAAAATCTCTTTGTCGACAACGAGCCGCCCTCGAATATTGCCGATGCCGATCTTAATGAGGACACGACGTATCGACCTGTTGATCAACTTGATCAAGTCTTCACCGAGTCTTCCTTCGCCAGACAGAGCAAATCCATACAACCTCTTCGCTACACGGTCATCACACTCGCCAACAACCCCGTCCGACACTGCTTGGTCACGTCCTCCGAGATCAATGACCTCCACGACAAAGTCCTCGGTTGCCTTGACGGGATTGTAACCAGTAATGCATTTCAGTCTTCGGAAAGCAGCCCCCAAAGCACCATTTTGTGTAGAACAGTGCTTGAGTTATTGCTTCACGAGTTGCTCCAGATCCTGCACCTACCATTTGCCTTGGGCATACCCGGCCAAGTCGGCCATCATCATTCGCGCTTCGTATGCCAAGGCTCCGCCAGGCATACCATCGAGGCATACCGCAGACTGAAGAAAGCTGGGCTGAGCCAGTCGTGCTTGCCGAGAACATACATCCAACGAGCAGTGCTCGTACTTTGCCGGCTCGACACAGTAGCGCCAACAATAAGTAAGTCACTCACAATCGCCCGTCTCTCTCTCTCTCCTTTTCTTCTTTTTTTTTAAAAAAAAGAAAAACCCCCTTTTTCGCCTGTGACCCTTCCTTTTAAATGGCCTGCTGACTGACATCATGTCAGATTCGATATACTCCCATGGACTGAACGCAGAGACTGCTCTCAACTCCGTGCTGGAAACATTCGACATTTTCGAAGAACGCATCATTGCGTGTGGCAATGGCTTCCGTGGCTTCTGGCTGACATTCGCTGCGAGCTGCTACCTCAAAGCTAACAGCGAAGAGCCGGCCGCGACTCTTTGGAAGGATAAGATTAGCTCGCGTATCATAACTTTGTGTAGCAAAGTGTCCATGTCACAAAATGCCGATAATCAGAGCGAGGAGCAGCGAGGCGCGGTGTTTGCCAAGTACATGAGGCACCTGAGACGAGCGGGCGTGTTTGCTGGCTTCGGCGTGAGTGAATTGCAAATCACAGCTTCTGGGGCAACTTCAGCTCGAGGTTGATCCTCCTGCGTCTTAAAGGGTGTTCTGTTTGTGGGCTACAACACGAACGAACGAAATACATCCTTGCCTCTGTCCCCAACTCCAATTTGTGTAGTACAGTCCAGTACAAAGCTGTCCCTATGACCCACTCTTATTGTCCACAAGAGCATCACCATGCTAGATTGGAAAATTTGGTAGTGCTCTCCTTTCTACCCAAGTATTGCAAGGTCCTGTCAGACTCTTGCTGGAGACTTGCAAGATAAAACTCAATCCGTGGAATCTGGTTACGCGGCGCAAGTGTTGTGACACTTTCATGCTGCCCTATCTGATGATTCGGGTCGCTTATATCTGATTTCCTTGGCTGTATAGGCTCTTCACGCGCTTCAGTTGGCGGGATCCTGTAGCCTGGTGGTGCTTCTGGGGGCCCCTTTTTGACAATAACTTTGCTGGTGTGATCCACCGAACGGTTGATCGGAGGCTCACCAAAACGTGTACGACGTTGGATGTAGGCTTTCTTCATGCTGATGGGCCGGTCATATCCATGGAATTTGCAATACATACCACACGCATTGCAGACGGACTGTCCGGCACTACCCCGGCGCCAGATGGGCGTGACGCTCGTCCCACAATTCGAGCAGCATTTTTTGTTGGAGACGCTTGACGCGTTTGATGAATGCTCCATGACTATTTGGCCAGTTGTTCTGCGCCTTGATAAGTCTGGCACAAGACGTCTAGTAAAGCGGTTGAAATATATGACGCAGCCTTGGCAAGTGTGATGCCCCCCCGTGCCATTACATTGACCATTTCCCCTGCAGGAACCGGAATCGTCAGATTCAGGCAGAACACGGCGAGAAGGCGCCGTCTTTCCGTTTTCAGGAGTGATGATGGGCCGCATTTTCTTCCAGGTTCGGTAGTAAATGCCACAGGCATTGCAAAGAACGGAGCCATTGGTGGACCGACGCCAGATGGTGGTTTGACTGCTTTCGCAGTTGCTTGTGGCCATTAGACCCAGCCGTACCACATGCAATAACAATCATAAGCATAGCATACCTGCACTTTACATCACTTGCCCAGTCGTTGATCACTTGTTCCTGGCTGGAGGTTGCTTCTGCAGGCATAATACTGTGATCTGGCCGGTGCTTGGCGCTTGCTTCAAGGGACATCTATCTGAATGCTGGACCGATGAACCTTCAGTGTCCTGGCCTCTTATCCGAGATCAAGCCAATGTGTAATCATCCTGTCACAGTATAACATTTCTCTTAGCTAACTTTCGGCCGAGAGATGGGAGAATATACATTTCTGTCAAAATTTTGGCCGAAACGAGGCACACAATCCAAAGTTGAGCGGAATGAAGATCTCATTACTGTGATTCAGACAATCTCTATCTCTCGTCTGTTCGCCTTTCTGTTCCTGGTGATAACCTCCTGTCTTTGAGCTTCGTGTCAGCATCTAGAACACCAGTGATGTGGGAAACCTAATAATACCCTAAAAAGATAGGCTATCTTGCCGAACTCAGGCAAGATTTGGCGTTCTGATATATATGTGAGTCTCGCGGGATAAACATCCATGACACTTCGGCAGCTCCGACTAGACGGAGTTTCAGGAATTAAAGTCGACTATTCAGTTCCTTGATGTATACTATTCGTAAATCTTCTCATTGACCTGCTGGAGTCAATGGGCACTAATTTTCCAAGCGTAATAATGGTTGGAATACTGCTAAGATTGTACAATACGAAATCTTACTCTGCTCTCGTCGGAGCCGATCCAGTGAAGAAGAAACAGCCGGAATCGTGAAGAAGATTGAAAGGGTCGCTGAAAAGTTCACATTTGCAAGTGCTACAGAGAATGTCTGTAGTTTGGACTCTCACCCAGTTTTAGACCATCCCAGAATTGTTGCATCCCAAGGTCCACTCCGAAGAAGTGCTCCATTTGTTCTTCCGAACACCGTGTACCTTTGGAGTCGTATACGACTGCTTGATTTCCTACAGCGAGAGCGATGACAGGTGCTATTGGTTGGTATTCGGTGTAGGTTGATTGGATGTTATACCGCGTAGAGAGGATGTGCTGGTAGATGTTCTGAGCTGTGCGCGCGCCCATTGCCTGGGCTCGGCCGCAACGCTTGATCCCAGACCAGGCGACGAGGTCCCCGGCTGCCAGGTGGTATGGGTCGTTGCCTTCATCGACGAACCGAAGTCTGGTTGTTTATTAGTCTAAAGAAAGATAGAGATAGTCATTTGTCAACGTACAAGGAATTGATCTTGACCATTCCATCCCTGTCAAGCACGGACTCAGGCAAATAAGATGTCGCAGGCACGTTTTTGGTTATTGCTGGCATAACATGACCGGCAATCACCTTGGATCCATCTTGTAATGTCAGTTCCTGCCCAGTCTTGCCTTGGTCATCCTTGATCTCCCTAATTTGTAATACCCTCTGGTTCAATATGACCTCTACGTGGAGGTCTCGGAGGGCCTGGAGAGCTGCAAGCTTGCAATCGTCAGGCAGAGGTTCGGATGAGAGCAGTGTGTCGCGCGAGTGAATCAAAGTGACTTTGGTAGACGGATGAGTGTATTTGAGCTCTCCAGCAATCTCCACACCAACGGCTCCGCCTCCAACCACAACGACTCCATGGCCGGCGTTTTGAACGGTGTCTACATGTGCTGACGTCTCGAGCACGTATTCCTTCCTTCCAAGACTGACTGGTACTGCCGGCCAAGCTCTGCGTAACCCGGTAGCCGCCAGAAAATAATCATATCGAAGATTGTACTCCTGGTTGCTCTTGCTATCCAGTATTACTGCTTGTCGGTCTTGACTATCAATCTTCTTGAGGTTGCCTTGTACCCATCGAACAGCAGGATGGTTCAGTGCTGGGATATCTTCGAATTTGACCCACACGTTAGGCGCGTACTCCTTGGAAGCGAACGCCAGAGGTGTGCCAATGAGATGGACTGCCAGAAGGTTCATCAAAATTAAATTTTCACTATGCAAATATGCACTACTTACAGTATCCGTCTCGCTCATCCACAATGTAAATTTCCACCGGGACAAAAATAGGAGTGTAGGTGGCTGGAACTCGTGATCCTCGAGCCTGGCGTGCATGACACAGATCAAGCAAATTCAAGGCGGCGGCGATGCCAGCATAGGCGCCGCCGGCAATGAGAACTCGAACCGCCTCTTTGACTGTCATTGTTGGTTTGTAGGCCACGTCAAGACAATCTGACAAGGGGATGATCTGATAAGGGAAAGGGGTTCGTAGAAAAACATGGATTGGCAGGCTCTCGGCCGACAAAGATTAAAAATGTTGAGCTGCGAACTTCAGTCGCCGACTTCGGTCTCTCGGAATCATCCAAACTGCTGATCAGATATCATGCTCGCTCGGTATAGTGCTCTACGCGACTCTGGGGTATGAAAATCCATCATCAAGACGGCGGAGAGGAGTAGCAACAATTGATGAAGCAAGTGACACGCAATTACCTGAGAGCACGAATGAATGATGTCGGACAATTGATAGAAATCAATGCGGTTCTCGAGCAAGATATAGGGAGCGATATCGAATTGTTGATAATAGTTTCTTTGCTTGGTAGAAGATATCCATATCTGACCAGGACCAACACGCACATGCACGCCTTGGCGACGTTCCCACTTCCATTTCTGACGTCTGGTTCGTCGCTTCATCAGTACCTCGCTCTCTTCTCACTCTCCGATTCGCACCATTTGTCGCGCCCAGCTTAGCAATATTCATGGTGTGGAATCGGTTGAAACTACCTCCATCATGTCCCAGGCAGCGGGTTCGACGTTCTCTATCCAATAACCTTGCCCCTTGCCTGTGGGTTCTTCTTTAGTCTGATGTCTTTGAGAAGAACAATCAAGACGACCATGACAAAGGATACAACGACGCCAGCAGTAAGCATACGAGTCTGTGCTACTGCATATGAATCAACAATGGCTGTCCGAGCAGGGCTGCCGATAGGAAACTCCAGCTGTTGATCAATGTCGCCATAAATGTCGTACAATTTGTCTAAAAGATTCGCAGGAAGACGTTTTTTAAGTTCGACAGGCAGCGAATTAGTCCAGATAGCTCCCTGGATCGTATCTCCGAGAGCGTTTCCGATGTAGCCGCTGACACCAAGAATACCAATGGCGGCAGCAACTTGGCGGTGAGTGACAGCCGCCACGGCGCCAACTTGGACTCCAAGGATGACCTGAGATTGAGCAAAAGACAAAAAGACCTCGCACATGATGATGTAGCCGATCCTTGTCCCCGGTCTACGAAAGTAGATCAGGAGACCAACGAATAATGTGTAAACGACACTGCCTGAGAAGAACAACCATTTGTAGCGGCCGGTTCCACGGATGATAAATGCTACAACGAATGTCCAAAACGGAGAGACGGTGTTGGTAACACTGTTGATATAACCAGCGTCCTGGAAGAGGCGGTTAGCAAGGAAAGGAGAGAACAATTTGTTACATACCGCCAGGCTCTGTCCGTACACTACGCGCAAATAAGAGGTGAAGTATGCATCCCATGTGGAAATGGCAATCGAGAGGAGGGCGTTGATGATGATAATGTTCAAAAGCGTTGGAGTGGAAAGGAGCTTCCAATCTGCAACCGGCATCGGAGCAACGAACTTTTCATAAAGGATGAAGCCAACCAGGATAAAGAAACCCAAGACAATCATGGCGATGATGTACCTGGTCGACCAGCCATGTGGCGCAGACTCAGCAATGCTGAAGGGCAACAGGAACAAGACTTCGCCCGTGATGAAAATGAGAACACCTAAAATATCAAACTCAAGGACGAAAGCCCAGAGCTTCTGGACGATATTCCTCTTGGGCTTGGCCGGCGGAGCCAGAGCGGGGCTATCCTCATGCGCCTTCCTGTCAAACTTGAAAAGTAGATACCCCATAACTAAACCAACGGCGGGAGTACAGATGCTTAGAGCCCCGTACGACCAACGCCAGTTCTGACCGGCAGAGAAGGCATGAGCCGAAGCTGCAGATCCTCCGAAGCCCGTGATGATACTTCCGGATCCAGTAATGGCCAGCGCTATCCCTCTGCTGGCAAGGACGCTAGTATCGGCAGTCAAGACGTCTGTGCAATAGCTGAGTGCGCTGAAGCCGACCGTGACGAATATTATACCGGCAATATAGGTTGCAATGTTATGGCAGCCCGCGATCAGGATACATCCCATGATGGTGACCAAGTTCATGGCTAAGAAGGCCTGCGCGCGGCCATACTTGTCCAGGATCTTAGCTAATGGCATGTATACAGCTCCTGAGGCGATATTGGCAGCCAAAGAGACCGTGGCGAGGTACGAGTGTTTACCGAATAGCGATTGAATGTTGGGTCCTAAGTTTCTCTCGAAACTCCGCTCAAAGCCCCAGAGCACTAAGCATGGAAGGTTAATACGAATAAGCAACCTGGAGAGAGCATGTAATGTGGTACTGACAATAGACACCCCACAAACTGAAGGTATGGTTAGCTCTTGCTATAAAATTGAGGTAATAATGAACGGGCTCTGTCGCTCACCAGAAATAGGTAAAGACGAGCGCTGAATAGTCCCAGTGCTGTGTAACACGCTCGATGTTATCAACACCCTGATGTGCTTCCACAGCGAAATCTCCTGGCAAGTCGGGCTTGGGCACAATCCCAGCGGCGGCACCGCCGTGGGGCACCTTTGGAGAGGAAGCAACATCATGTTGCGACACATCTTTGTTGTCCATGGCCGACATAATTATTGCTTTGTGTTATACACCAGCAACCACGTGCAATAAGTACGATGCAAGGTTGTCGATCAAGATATGGTGTGAGAAGAGAGAAAATACACAGTACGACATCGGAGGCAGGTGTCCCTTTCATACTGCAGTAGTCGGCCGAGACTTCTCGCCAGCCCTGCCTCTCTTTTCTCATTCTACGTCTTCTGTATAGCTACTTGGATCTTTAGCTGGAGATCAGATAAGCAACGCCGCTGGTCTGGAACGCCATCAACCTCCGATACTTGCGTATTGGATGGTGGTTGACGAAGACGCGACCTTGCTCTATCTTGTCCCACGCCTGGTCTTGTCCCCCCCACATATGGCCATATGATACGCATGGACGCCTAGCGGTGTATTCCCCAAGGTTGGCGAGATATCACTATTGGCACCCGATCACGTAGTTAGCCTGATAAAGTTTTCAAGGCTGCTCGATATCCGTTCTAATTATCAGTCATACCAATCTACCACGACCCCCAACTTAGTCCAGTTAGCCTTACTAAAAGCCTTTCGAAACGCTCTGACCAGTGCGTGAGGATCTTCTAGCCCTACCGAAATCCTCACAATAGTCTCACTCAAACCATAGTACGCAGCCCACTCCTTTTCCAACGCAAACACTGTCTGTACATACGGCTGTGCGAGTGTGACGCATGCTCCCAAACTCGGACCCTTGTGCAGATCGAGGTGATTGAAGAATGTACTAGCCGCCTTTTCACTTTCGAATTCGATTGTAAACAGCCCGCCATGGCCGGGCACCATTTCAGGTGTACTTCTTCGGAGATGAGCATCGTAGTTTGTTCGTGAAGGTAGAATGGATGGATGAAAGACTTTCGTTATGACTGAGTCGGGTTGCGCCGCATAAGATGACAGGAGGGTGACGAGCTGGTATGCATTTGAATTCATTTTGTCGATTCGTGGGAGAAATTGCCGGGAATTATACTCGAGCACTGCAGCGTCTTGAGGGTGCAGTTCAGGGACGTAAGTCTCCGACAAGATTTGTTTGAGATCTTGATAAAGCGGCGAATAGGGGTTTAGGACCACACTTCCACCCATAACGTCGGCATTGCCGCTGAATGCTTTTGTCAGAGACGTTATGAGAACGTCTGCCACAGGGAGGAGGTCCAGGTTTGCGAATGTGCCAATAGTCTCGTCAACTATCAAGACAAAGTGGTATTTGTTGGCCAGCAGTCGAAGGCGCGTAAGATCGACCGAGTGAAGTAGAGGATTTGATGGGCACTCACACCAAACAGACTGTACTGGTCTGTTCAGTTTCTGGTTTTCTTCGAGGCGCGTTTCAAGCTGATCAAGCTCCGCCTCAGTACCGAAGCCATAGAAATGGAAGCTATCCGAGTATAGTTGAAGGAGCTTGGGCGTAAGCTCGTAAAGAAAGCCAAAGGCTACGCTCTGTGTGTTCCTCCAGCGGTTAAGAGCTTGGCTTGTGTGATATATGGCAGACATTCCAGTGGGATATAAGTAGACGTCGGACGGAGTGACCAAAGCGCTTATCTCAGGACGGAGAGGACTTCGCTTGAGCAAGTGGCAAATGCGCTCACGGACGATGATTGAGGATCCATCGGGTTGACGACGGATGCTTTTGACCATGCCATTCCCTTCTTTGGGTGTTGAGATGTCCAGACCCCTTACTATCATGCTCTCGGCGAATCGGGACGAGATGCCAGTTCCTGTAAGTCTCCAAAACTCCAATGCTGACTTCAGGTATGCCGTGTCGTAGAGAACTGCGTAAACAAGGGCAACAGGCGATTGGTTACTATTTCTGAGAGCAATCTCGGCAACCTCAGGCAGGGCATTGATGTTCTTGGATTTGACTAGATGCACACATGCCTCAGCATGGCGGAGGGCCGGGAAGGCGAGGCACGATGTGCGTGTATTCAGGGACAGAGTCTTGTCCAAGATTCTGCGATGGAACTTTGAGGGGGCGGACAGTCAGTGCACAGATGCCGGGCGAAGAATGATGCGACTCTCAAGTGGATGGGGACATACTTCAGCTACATCGGGATGTATGAACGATCGGGGATACCCTATTTTCTGGACTTTGAGGATGCGCTCTGTCCGTACCAGCAAGCCTTTCATGTCCTCCCACTCGGGCATCTGCACGCTGATGGCGTGGTGGATATTGCTCGGCACCGCATGGCCAAGGGGTGGTGGGGGGAGGAGATCAATGTAGCGTCGGGCCACCATTTTCATTCACAGCGATACTAAGACAGCTTATGAACAATTCTCTGTAGCAACACAACGGCCAAGATGACCGTTAGAGAGACTTCCTGCTCTTAATCTTATTCTATCAATGCCATTTACCCAACTGATTCTTGGTATTCAACAGGTTGGAGTAATTAGAGTTTGGTATTCCAGTGCCCATCGTCACAATATACAGGGCTCGGCCGAGAGAAGCGCAAACGCTAGTGCACACCACCCAGAGGCACACTAGTAGTACAAGGCCACCATGACAGAGGAAAATTGGTATATAGAAAAAGAGATATATCGTTTTATCCTGGCCATGGCCCGTTGTTATTGCCTACAAGGCCTAACTGAGACAGGGGTTACACAGGCAGCAGAGGCTGGGCTGATTTTTCCCTACACCGTGCGCATGAGGCAACTTAGTACAATGTAGACTTGCAGATGGGAGTATGATGATGAGTTGTAAGTAACAGGATAAAGACAGAGAGCAAGAGGGGCGATGACAATAGACGACACACTGGACAATGTAGATGTAACATGGTGCCGGTTACAAGCATAAATATTACAAGTTCCAAGAATGATCGAAACTCAGCCCATGTTGGCTGGCGGGTCAGCGTCGCCTCGTGCTCACTCCAACAGTCAAGGGGTTCTCCTTCGCACAACGATATGGCGTACAGGATCTTCAGCTCTTCGGATGCAAATCATGCCGGATCTCGCCTGAAATTGACCTCACATTTATAGGTAAAGACCTTAAATTCTTTGAGGTTCTTCCCATTGTACTTCTCGGGGTACACCAATATCTTGCGATTTGCCGTCGCTGTCGCGGCGTTCAGCATGCTTAACTCTGCAGTCTCCGAGGGGGTCGAAGGGTAATAGGTATTGTTGTTAAGGGAAGGGTCTTCTCTGTTAGTCCGACGGAGATGCGCCACTCTTTCTCTTGCGGTCTCTAGGGTAGCCCTTATCTGGGTGACCTGTTGATCTTGTTCAGCGGTCTCTCGCAACCTGCGTTCATGGGCAAGGACTTCATCCAATTCACTTTCTAAGTCTGTGATTACACTATCTCGGCTCTGACCCGACGGCGGGGAGCCGTCGGTCGCCCTTTGCGTCGCAGAGCTAGGGTCGGAGTTGCGCTCTCCTTGAGCCAGGGTCCTTGACCTAGTTTGTCGTTCGGACATCGCGCTCCAGCGTACTACCGCCCTTCAGGGTAGAGAGAGATTAGAATGTTCTCCTGAATAGATGCGACTCCAGCACCCTACCTAATCCTCCCATTACAGTATTAAGGAATATCTTATGGCTGCATATCTTCTATAGTGCCTTCGATATTCCAAACTGATCGCACGTACCCCACGGCCAGTAAGGATGCTTGTTTCCCCACAGGTTTTCGATATGGGCTAATTTGGCACCAAATTGCCTGGCAGGATCCTCATTGGAGATGTTGGGACACTTGAGTTCCAGGACAGATTGTTCAACAATCTCGTACATCCTTTCAGAATCCTAATGAGCTCTTCCCACAAGGTTCTGGTATCGCAGGTAGATGAAGCTGGGATCTCGATGTGGGCTCGAGAAGTCATGCAGAATTCATGATAATTCTTGGCCCTGATCCCGAGATACATCTTGTTAACGCGAGGAACGAGTGTGACCACGATGACGGCATTTTTTGGAATTTGTGCCCAGCCGCCGGCGACGGCGTTGGAAAGAAACTCGCACTTGTCGTGAACTTCCTTGGAGCTGCTTGGATAGTATTTAAGCTCCTCTCCGTTTGCGATATGCGGAAGCTGATCGAGCATGGTGCCTGTCATGAGCACCTTGGTCACGGATAGTGGAACATCCACACGGCCTGCTGGCTGGATAGGAGGATCACCAGTTTCCACGAAGATGGTGAATGTGTCAAGGAGAGGGGACGGCTCTCCCAATGCTTGCCAGGAATAGAGCTCATCTGTACTCAGGCGACGCTATCCTAGCCATAGCTTTCCGCCTTCCTCGTACTGTGTATAGTAGTTATCACACCGTGGTAATCGATCTGGGTAAGGGAAAAGATACCAACTTTGCCGCAAATATAAAAGGCGCTGGAGCGGACAGGTTGGTGCAACTATTTGTAGCCGCCTTGCCGCTTTGATTGTCCTCTGTTATGCCTTGAAAGATAGTGTATGCTGGAATGTCAACTAGGCTGCGGCTGCCTTATTTTGCTTGATACTCCGTAGGTTGAGGAAATTGACTGGGCCTGATATGGGGTTATTGAATAGTGTAATTGTATCAGATGCAGTTATCTGAACAGGCTAAGTATAAGCTCCACGATCGTCAACCGTATTGTCATGCTGATATCTATCAATTGCGTTCTTAGTTGAGAGATATTGAAGGAACCGATCCAGGTGTAAGTGTCCCCGGTTGGAATTATTCTTGGTCGGGACTAGAATAGGCCCTTGTGGGGATTTATATCAGAAGTTCTCGCGCTTCACTAGATACACAGATAATAAGGGTGTAAGGATGGACTTCGCCAGAATTTCTTTGGCTGATATACTTAGTGGCGGTAAGCGGGTATGGGTTGATTGTGTAATGGGTGTATAGACAGGCACTATATTGTAGAGCAATGCGTATCATTCGGAATCAAACTAATCTCTGGAGAACCTCGTTCTCCTCTCTGGATCCATTACTTGGTCCGAAACCTCTCCACACACGGAGAGACATAATGTTTCATCCCTGTGTATCGGGTTTGGGACTCCGTTTCTGCGACGTCGGAGAAGCGATGTCCCGACGACTCCGAGACTTGGCATCTGGGCTGTTACAGATTGCTCTATCCAGGTGTCTCGGAGGTAGAGGAAGTCTTGATGAAATCTTGAATCGAGGAAGATGGTCGAGGAAGATGGTCGAGGAAGAAGATCAAGGAAGAAGGTCGAGGAAGAAGGTCGAGGAAGAAGGTCGAGGAAGAAGGTCGAGGAAGAAGGTCGATAAAGAAGGTCGATAATGAAGGTCGAAGAGTCGAGAAGGTCGGTTATTACCGGTCAGAGTTGTTATTTATTAGCTCTGCCCCTGGAAGTGTGAGGGTTGCCAACCGAGCTGCCGCATAATTGACAGGTGTATAGACTGATGTGCGATACAGCACGTCCCGTTACCCATGTATCTTATGATCCCAATTTCCTGAGTTATGTGGCTGGAGCTCTCGTTAGGCTGCGCGCGATGTGCGAATAACCTCAGCTGTAAAAGTTGTCGACTCCCCTTAGAGATCGAGGCCCACACGCCGCATTTTAGTCGCTATTCCCTCGTCTCTTCAATCTGGAACAAGGCATTCCCTGGGATTCCTGATTTCACTGCGACTTAAAGCCTTGGCATAGATATTCGTGGGCCTGAAGGTCGCCCTTGGTTTGATGTGATTCTGATATGTTGAGTTTATCACAACTTAAGTCGCAATGAGAACACTTAAGAGGCATCGCATATCGAGAAGGAGGGTAGCCTAAACCAAAGCTGGATGAGGCAGCACAGATGAAGAAAGTGGGTGGTCCACCCAATTATATACAGCCTGCAGTGCTGTAAGCGCAATGTGATTTGATGAATCCGACCCCCAGTTACTTAGGGGTTGGCCCAATCAGAAATTGCCTCCAGTATCGCAGGCGCAATGTGATTTGATGACTTCAGCCCCCGATTAATGGCTGACCCAATTAGAAATTCCTGTGGCGCCGGCAGTCGCAAACATGCTAGGTTAGCTACCTACTTTATCTAGCAGGTACTAAGGTCATTCATATTGAGGTAGTGTGGGCCCGGAGCGGTTCTGCGAGGCTAGGTATACTGCTACTACTCCTACCGACACTACTACCACCGAACTACAAACGTTGACATGACCGCAGAGATCCACAAGCACCACACCTATCGAGAACAGCAGTTGAAAGAGGACTCGGAAGATCAGGACAAGAAGAGGTACTAAAAGAAATCCAAATGTCTAGAATGGGTAAGACACAGTGAGGATATGCTCTATCCAGCCTCCAGCCAACCCAACCCAAGGCTTGATTCTGAGGCACGGCCTTCCTTGGTGAAAATTCCCTCTAGAGTTAAATATGTCTCCATTATTAAGGTACCATGCTTAGTTGTGGGAGCGTCGGACCAACCATTATGGAAAAACTAGTGAACCCTGATGTTTACCACTGTGACTTATCCATACTCGGCCATGATGAGCGTTCCACTTGTGACACGCTTCGTTGATGTCTAGCCGAGCTGGCCTGGGCTCAAATGGAGGTCTAGCTGGCGGCAGAGCATGGGTTCAAAAGTAGTATCCCCAATTACAGTTACAATATGACCTAAACATTTATAACAGCAGCAAGCTACAATGGGCTCAAACGGTGATCCGGGATGGCAAAAGACCAAGTAAAACACGGTTGTACGATATCGCCATCAAGGTACACCTAAAAAAACCTGATGAACTTGAACATGCCCATTGTATGAAACTGATCAGACGTGATCAGGAAAATACGATTACGATACGGTGTACCGGTTGATCGATAAATGTCCGCTTCTTCACCTCTCGTTCGGATCAGAAGGAGGGACGCCCAACGACGACGAAGTGCCATCGCACCCTGTCATCCTCCCCATGTTGGGGTGTACCGGCTACTTTCTAGCACGCGAAGAGTGGGAAGATGACGGTAGTCGCACTTCTACCTGCACGACTACGTCGCGTCCCGTTTCTTCCCCAAACAGCCGCTCCCAAAGATGGGGAAAGCCCCACAGAGCAACCAGCGAAAACCCGGTTTGCGTTTGTGCCACATTTCTCGATGGCATCGTCATGGCTATCACTCCGAACCACCACAGCTGCAACTACCGTTTCGTTGTAGCGTTTGGCTACGCAGCACTGGTCGAAAATCAAGAGGAACGTTGTATGCCATGGAGCTCATCACCAACAACCTTGTCCCTGAACGGTGGGAAAATACTCGATATGCCTCGTCTGTGGAAGTGAAAGCGACGGGGATTATTCGCATCAAGGGAGACAGTGCCAGCGTTAAAATGCGAACTGCGACTACAATGAAGAAGAATAGTCGGGCGAGTGTGGTGCCCATTCATGCCGTTCATGGTAATCATGTTCCCACCTGTCATGAATGACAGTATATATATATATTGGAATACCTGAATCTTGGCCTTATTGGCAAGATTCCCCGTCTTTTTGTGAGGTTTTGGGGTCCTCAGCCTAATGGTATTCCAGACCTAACACCACCCGTATAAAGACTTTTAAAGGTGTGCCGTCATACATTGAAGACTAGGTAAGGGACACCACTGATGACTAGGAGCAGTATTCATACACAGCGAGCGAAAAATAATATTATGTGAGTGTTCTATCCAATGATTTCCAAATCCTTCTTGTCCACGCCTCGAAATATGATCCAGAAAACGCCCGTGGCAGTGACCATTATGCCCGCTAAAGTGGCGTACATGATAACCTGGTAGGGGTTTTGTGCCAAGGGGGTGAAGGCCATTGCTACTAACGACCCAATGCCTGCCATGGCAATCGAAATGGCGGAGACGATACTGCGCATGCTCTTTGGAGATTGGTTGTAGGCCAATTCTTGTGAGGCAGGGAGACAGAACATTTCAGCCATCCCCCCTAACACGTAGATTGGTATTTGGACGAACATGTTGACCTGATTTGGGATTCTCCCTTTGTCGCTTGCCACACATTCGCGGGGATACTTGTAGCATGGCCCGGAGACGTAGATTGCCTTTTGTACGCCGGCTGTGATGGACATGCTGATAGTGAGGAGGATGAATCCAACTGTTATTCTAGCCACCGGACGGAAGGGAATTTCTTTACGTCTCAGGTAGGGGTAGAGGCCCTTTTGGATAATAGGATAAATGATGATGCTAGAGAGAGGGTTGATCGACTTGATAGCATCGTTGGGCACTCCGTAGTTGACCATTTGGCCGGCCTGGCTAATGAGATTGTTGAATGTTTGATTCAAAGCAAGCCAGTGGAACGGAAATACGAGGCTAATGTCAGGGGTGAGCGACATTCCCGACGCATCAGTGATCCACGGATGTGACTTACAAGATACGGCAAGCCAGTAGTGCCAACTTCAGCTCGTCAATGAATCTGTCGTCCCAAGGCACACTATGATTCTTTAGGCGAAGTTGCGCCTCAGGTTTGGCATTGTCCATTTTGAACTCGCTTCGGGCTGCTGCACCAAGTGATCGGAAGGTATTTACCAGTGCTGTGCCCGCAGGTGGAACACGTACTAACATTGAATCAGTCAAGAGCTTAGTCTGACACATATATCAGATGCACTCACCAAACTTGGTGCTATACACGACCATGGTGGAGGAACTGATCATAATGCCGATCAGGGGTAGCAAGTATGCCGCCCAGAAACCGACATATCGTTCGAGGATGGTGGCTCCGAGAGCCCCTAAGCCTGCAATATTTATGACCCAATAGTAGATGTTATAAATGTATTGCACCGTAACTTCTCGATCGGTTATACATTTTTCGCCATTTTTTCGAGCCTTGATGATGTGTGTCTGTTGAGTGTACTGATCTGCTGAGGTCACAGGATGAGCACTGTATCATGGCATCCTCCAACTGGACTTACCGACAAATGGGCTGATACAAGCTCGCAGGAATCCCGAGCCAAACGCGTAAAGTATCATCGTCACGATCAGACCCGCCGCAGACGTGTGAGGCATCTGGATTGATGAAGGTAGCGCTGTCACGAGGAGAATGACTGATCCGACGAGCATTGCGCTGTTACAAGTCAGTACCCGATCCATCAGGCTTGCCGAAGATCCCCACACAGTGGAGACAAGAATAGTCCAATATCGTCCAAGCCATGCGTCTGCAATGACGGCTCCCAGTGTTGGCGTAAAGTAGGAAACAGCAAAGAAGCCAGCCATGATTAATGTGGCAGTGTCTTGTTTCAGGCCTAGAGCGCCAGGCAATGCGCTGTTCTTGTCATTTTGTAAATAGTTTTCTTATTCAGGGATTAGTGAAAGCAGACAGGGTAATCCCGGATGGAGGCACGTACGGAATGGGCCCGTGGCTCCATACCAAGCAAATCGTTCACCACCGGTCACCAAGCAGGCCAGCCAGACGCCGGCTGGAATATCGTCCGCCACCTTGAAGAGGCCTTTGCCTTCGTTGTCCTGTTCATCCTTAGCGCCGGAGCTGGGAGCTCCGTCCTTGGTATCGGCATCAACACGATCCTCCTTTCTGTTGAGCTCTCCCGTCTTAGACATGATCGACGTAGAGGCAGAAGAGTTCAACCGCAATAATATCAAGAGTAACGAGAAGCAATTGAAGTTATGTATAGATTCGCATGATCCGATTCGTACGTTGGGCTCTGGAGACTTTTCGGCCGAGACAACTATGCATTAATACTACCCTCCTCCCTGAATAACTCCGAAACCAGGATGTCTGACAGGGTTTTCTGACAGGCTATGTAGGTAGCACTGATATTGCCAACACCATCGAATGCCTACTATTCTGATTAATGCTCAGTAGAATGGGTAGCGTCACAGCCTCTTCCCTGGGTGAGGGTGAGAATAAGTTCCTAACTCCAAACAACTGACTTTCCTCTTCTAATATCTACAGAGGACTCCACCTATTTTGTCAATGCGCCAACAGATGGGCTAGATGTTTTTACGGTTGACGTGATCATAAAAGGATATAAGCCCGGAACCAGCTCTACGGCGAGCGAGAATGCGCACCAGTTCTTCGAGACGACGTTGCTGGCGGAGCAAAGCGGCGATTCATGCGTAACAGCAGTCAAGCTACTCTTGCCCTCGAAGGATGGATACGTTTCCCGCTCTGATATGGTCGCCTTTCGACTCAGAGGTCTGGACGTCGAGATTCATAGCTTCCTGACTCCTCGTCAACTCGTCAAAGCTGTGGGCAACGTTGGGCTTACATTGTATGCCGCTATTAACAACTCCATTGGAGCGATTGTCAGCACAGACCCCTTTTGCTCGCCAGAACATGCCATTACTCATCTTAAACAGCTGGAGCTAGAGTTAAAGCAGCGTCTGGCTTTGCCATGGCTCCTACCAGATCCGATACCATACAAACGGGTGGCCCTGGTGGGAGGATTGGAAGAGCCTCAGTCACTTGCTAGTATTAAAGCCATGGGCATTGGGCTGATCATTCTTGACAAGCCAGGCAATATGTTCGAAAACAACGAAGGCCCGTTTGGCCATCTTCGCGAAGAATTCATCCCATTCAACGTGAGTCCTGACAAGCACGCCCCACAACGCATCGTCGACGCCCTTAGAGACAAGCAAATTGATGGGATCCACACAAGATACGACATTCACCACACAAATGTAGCAAAAGCGAACGGTATTCTCGGTCTACCAACTTCGGATCCAGAAGGCTACGCAATCGCGACCGACAAGTTTGCAGCCAGAGCGTTAGAGCCCAACAAGAACTCTGCCTTTCGAGTTCAAGACGTTGAAGAACTTAAGAGTCGCCTCCCGACACTCGCCCTCGAATATCCGCTCATAGTGAAGCCAACCACTGGCCGGAACAGTTGGGGCGTGCTCCGCTGTGATAACAAAGAACAACTCATCGAGGCCACGGCCGTAGCTCACGATCGTCTTATCGGCACCACGGAAGACGGAGACGAGATCCACAGCGAAGTCATGATCGAACCGTATGTTGACGGGCCCGAATTTGACGTGGACATGGTACTATGGAAAGGCAAATTGTTGTTTTACGAAGTTTCTGACAATTTCCCATGCGCCGGGGATATCCCATGGAATGCACCCGAGAACTTTTCGCACCAAAAGGGGACGCACCGGGACTTTCAAGAGACGTTGTTTGTGTACCCTTCAATTCTTGTAGAGGATGAACAGCAAATTCTGGTTAAGTCTTTGTATGAGACTGTCTTGCGATTGGGGTTGCACTCTGGCGTTTTCCACATCGAGGCTCGAATGAAGCATTCCAAAATGGAGTATTCTGTTCGTGATGGATGGGTTGATTTGCATGTCAAGAAAAACCTTACCGGTAACGAGTCTCCGAGTTGTTTCTTAATTGAGACAAATCCGAGGCCGCCGGGCTATCTGTCACTTTTGCGAGCTGGTTGGCAATATGGGCTGGATTACTGGGCTTTGGTATGTGTCTCTCCCTTCCCCATTTCGGGACCCCCTCACCCGGGAGGGTGGGTTCCAGATCATTCATTGATAAGATATGCGCAGCATGTTCTGAGATGCATCAATGACGAAAAGCGGTTTCTGGCATTCGCCGTTCCGCGTCCAAGGGACCCGGACCACGTCTGTGCCCTGCACTTCATCTTGCCTGAGAAGGGAGGCATCCTCAAATCTCCCGATCCAGGCCCTGAACTAGCCAAAAGTGCCCCAGAATTGATGAAGAGTATTCCTCTTTACTACAACGAGTTTGAAATGGGCCAGTACGTACCGCCGCCTGTGTCTACGAACTTTCTGTTCATGACAAGGATGGCTGTTGAAAGCCATAAGGGACGAGACGGTCTGCTGAAGATAATTCGAGATATTCGGCGGGAATGGACATTTGTCATCGAAGAGGAGTAGCATATGAGACAAACAGATAACAGAACTACTGGTTTTATCTTCATCTGCCCTACAACTTCGCGAGAAATTGCTCTTCCACCCGTACTCCAGCCTCATGTGCCCAGTATATTCCTACAACCTTCCCCGATTTGTCTATCTTAAAGACGATCTTGAAGTGGTTGGCCACGAGTGGGTATGTGGTCATTCGACATCTCTTGGCTTGTTCCTCTCGAGATCCAAGCCAGAGAAACGTCTCGCCCTGTGCCTCTTGACCATAGTACGACAAGGGCCACTTTTGCGACTCCAAACCCTTGAAGAGAATCTCCAGCGCACCGCGACCTTGGTCGAGGCGGACAACAACTTTCCAATCCCGAGAGTCGTCTTGGTACGTGCCCACGTAGTTGTTTAGAGCACGCGATGGTTCCTTTAGTCCCCCCGGACGGGCTTGGCTTAGTATTGCTTCGAACCTTGAGACATTCGTGATATTATTCGAGGCCGCTTCACTAGCCAAGGCAACAAAATCAGATGGCGTAGGGGAATCAATAAAAGCTTCCAAGACTGCCAATGATGCCCACCCGGAGGTGTCACCCAGAGCAATGGAATTAGTACAGACGACGACACTGGCTTGCAGGGCTGGAAGGAGGGCTATAGCGGTGTGATAGCCCGGTAGACTTCCCCCGTGAGCCACTACTGGACCACTATGGCCTTGGGGAACCAGCTGGGGCATTTTTTCCACATAGATGGAGTTCCATCCCATGCCAAGCACACTCCCAGGTAACTGGGATCGATACCACCCTAGAGCGTAAGATTTTTCCAGCATGTTCGGCGCAGTGTAAATATGACCAGACAATTGCTTCAGACTTCCTTTCAGCACAAAGTTACCAGAAGTGTCTCCACTCGACTCTTTATTTTGGGCTTGTAGTAGTGCAATAGAGTATGTCAACAAGTCAGCAGCAGTGCTTATTCCTCCCATGGCAGGACTCATGATGGTGTCATCGTTGACTGGTGGCCGAGGAAGCAAATGAGGAGATGAATCGTCTAACGTAGCGTACGGCTTCGCAAGGTTATCCATCTTCTCAAGGTCAAGTGCCTGAAAGGTCGTCCTTTTCAGACCTAGAGGCGCAATAATTTCTCGTCTCACAAACTCTCCGTACGAAACTCCGCTGAGTTTCTCGATGATGGCGCCAACAAGAGCGTAGCCCCAATTGCTATAAGCCCAGTCGCTTCGAAAGACTCCCGCGCGAGGTAACTTGGCGTAAAATGGCAGCAAATCCTTCTTCTCAAGCAACAGCACGCTATCGGATCCTTGCCACCACAGATTACTCCTCGCTAGGCCGGAACGGTGGCATAGGAGATCTGTGACGTTGAGTTCGGCTTCAACCACGGGATAACTACTGCGGAAATCAGGCAGGATGTCTCGGATTGGGGTTGTCCATTTGAGCTTCTGCTGGGAGACTAGAATCCCAATGGCGGACGCAGTGAATGTTTTCGCTATTGTTCCGATATGCACTAATGTATTTTTGTCAAAAGGGAGCTGCCCCTCGATATCGTGCAAGCCATGACTGAATTGGTGAATGATGTCGCCTTTGTAGGACACCCCCACTGAGATTCCTGGTGTACCTGCTATAGTAGTGATTTTTTTCAGGGTTTCTTCGAGCTTCTCTAGGCGCCCTTTCAATGCATGTACGTCGATGTTGTCCCTGTCCTCGTCAGCACGGGACAATGAATAATCCATTCAGCTGCATCTACTCACATAATTACAGAGGGAAGGAAGGTTGATCTGGTGTTTTGTCGTCACCAGTTACTCCGAACGGGGCGTTTTATGCTTATCCAGGGGCTGATCCTTTCCTAACTACTACTCGGGCGAATCATGCATAACTAGTGCCGAACGCACACTCTTCTATGCTAGGGTGACTGAACTATTGTTGAACTTCGTGTGTTGATGACTTTACTCATTCGAATTTTATAATTAACCCATAGCGTATGGTCTGTGGCGAATGGATTAGGCAGCCATGGAGTATCCTTTCGCAACCCTCGAGGAACCTGTTTTGGGTAAGCTGTCACCAGTATCTAGGAAGACTGAAGATGGGCTCGTACTGATAGTCTCGTGCAAAGAATCATTGAACAAATTGCAGGCCGACTTTCGCAATGATACTAGACAACACAAAGTTGATCTAATGGTTGGAAGCTATCGTTCAGATGATGGGGTTGAACGAGTATTAGAATCAATCAGATTGGTCCGTGTGGTCTAGGATTGCACTGAGTAAAACGAGGCAGCACTGATTTAAACAGGCCAAAGAAAGACTATACAAAGATCCTACATGGAACCATGGATATCCCCCCACTCACCTGGGCGAGCGTGCTTTCCGTTCGGCATCTTTGAAACTTCTATTTGGTGATGACAATCCACTTTTGCTATCGGATCGGTAAGTTTCTCAGCACAATCGTTTGATGGGTGTACTAAGTTGCAATAACAAGTGTTGCATCAATGCAGGCACTCGGAGGCAGTGGAGCTTGCCACATGGGTGCGGTATGGTTGAAGAAGTACTATTATCCATCCGAGTCACCCAAAGTCTACATACCCAAAGAAGCCTGGGGTGCGTATATACCCTCATCATAAATCGACAACGTAGGTACTAATTTCAACCCCACAGCAAATCACGTAAACGTCTTCGCCTCTGTAGGCCTTCAAGTAAGAGACGATTTGCCATACTTCAACCATAAGACCAAAACACTCGACGCGGAAACTCTCCTATCATTCGCAGAGCGTCTCCCCAAACACTCTATCGTAGTCCTACAAGTTTGTGGCAACAATCCCACTGGTTGTGATCTCCCCCTTGCAGCCTGGACCCTTCTGGCTCAAGTCATGAAGCAAAGCGATTTATTAGCCTTTCTCGACATTGCATATCAAGGATTCGCATCAGGGGACGTGGAGACAGATTCAGAACCAATTCGCGTCCTCGCAGCACACGACATCCCCTTGCTTGTGGCCGTAACGTACAGTAAGGCGTTTGGGTTGTATGGAGAGAGGGTAGGTCAGCTGTGCGTAACGGCGCCAGATGCGCGCACGGCAAAGGTTATCGAACAACATATGTTACTCCTGGCGAGAGCGGAGACGGGCGCGCAGCCCAGGTTTGGAGCTTTGATGGTTAGTATCATACTCGAAGATGCAGAGCTGACTGCAAGATGGAAGAGAGAAATCAGAGAGATGGCGGAGAGTTTGCGGCAGAGAAGAGATAATTTGCTTAAGGAGCTTGGGAAGGCGTCGTCAATGGATTGGTCGTTTGCTGCGGAGCAGAGAGGCATGTTTTTGTATGGAGCCTATGTTTCCCATTGCCCTCTGAAATATTTCTGCTGACTGAGTTCTTGAGGTATACTGGACTAAACGATCGCCAAATTGAGAGGTTGAGGCTTGAATATGCGGTGTACCTGCAGGATACAAGTCGAATCTCTATTGCGTAAGATCCCCCATCAGTGTTTAAAATTCTAGTATACTAACCTAACTAAAAACAGTGGTCTGTCAACAGCTAGTATACCATGGGTGGCGAAGAGTTTACAAGCAGTCACAGATTCTTAAAACCTCAGCAAAGTTCGCACACACATCATGATCCGTTCTTCAGCGTTGCGGGATCGACATTCGCCGGGGGTTTTGGACATAATTCGAAATTCGGAATAATCTCCTTTACAAACTCCCATGCCGTTACACTTCTCCAGTAATTCATTGTGACTGGGTGCCCTGTCCGCCACGTCGGGTCCAGAATCCATTCAAGTGCCCGTGAGATCACAATCGCTAGGAAAATGTCCGCGAGAGTGATATGATCGTCGACCAGGTACTTTGTGCTTCGCTCTTGAAGCCAGCGTTCTAGGTCGTCCAAAACTGCGAGAGAGGCTGCTTTACCGATCTCGATCTCGTCATAGTTATAGGGAGCAGGTCGCATAAAGGTTGGAATCAGTGGAAGAAACCTGGAAAGAGTGGTGTAAGTGCGTGATTTGTACACCGTATAGTCACGTCGGATGAACTGACCAACGCGAAAGCAACTGGAGGAGTTCCTGATTCGACCAGCACACCCAGGAAAGGATTTCTGCTTCTTGTTTGAGTGACCCGTCACCCATGAGTTTTCGTAAGTTGTTTACTTTTGCAAAATACTAAAACTCTGATTAGAGACGAATCTCGTTATTAGCAGTAGATAGTCACATACTGTCGCTATTGCTACAGTCTCAATGATCTTTATATTTTCGCCTTCAATTGCAGGAATCTTGCCCTGACTCAGTGGAAAGCCCTTAATGTAAGCATCTCGATTTATATTCTTGCGAGGAACGACTTCCGAGCGCGTTAGGTCAATGCCCTCGGCAGCTGCCTATACAGGATGTCGGTACTATAACTGAAGCCTTGGCTGTATATATGCTTACAACAATGCGGATGATTCTCGTGCGCGGATTGGCCTGCGGCATTGTACTCCGATATCAGGACTCTGTTCTATCATAGCATCCACCATCAGGGCATCATACCTCGTAGCCATAAAGGGTATACATTGTTGGTGCCGGCACACAAGGCAATACTTACAACCACGAGTGCAGAGAGGGTAAACGTACAGGCAAGGCAATTCAAGACAAAACAAGAATAAAGCAATAATGCTTGCTGTCTAAGTCCTAACTGTATTCCGAAGCCGCACTGAGCAAGACCTGAGAACTTCAAGAGTGACAGCGAGGAGGACATGAAGCTTCGGCCGAGAACAGGCATTATGCGCTCTTGTCGCTGGCACCACTACGTGATTGGTTGGACGCCATTAGCTTTTAGGCCATTGCCCTGATTCGACGCTGCCTCTGCCACCTGCATCTGCGCCTCTAATGTCTGGACGCCAGATTTATATATGCCCGACGCATCCGAGTGAATGACGAAAGCTTTCCACCCAAGCTGAATCCTACGCTGGAGAATCTCCGGTGTCATGGCGAATCCGAGCACAGCGAGGTCGTTGGCATCGGCCGCTCGCTGGATCTTAGACATTGCTTCGAGGAAGGCGGGCTCTTGGCCGTCTTGGCTTCCTACTTCCAAGCCTAAACTGGCTCTGAGGTCCCCAGCGCCAACCATGAGTGCGTCAACTGTTGCGGTGATAATGATACGTCAGTAAGCCATTAGGAGTGGTGTGTGAGATGGTAGGGGGTCATTGTACCGCCAGGCACTTTTGCAATATCTTCCACGTTTTTGACACCTTCGACATCTTCGATCTGACACAGAATCGCAGCGTTCTCGTTCCAGACGTCATAGATCTCGAACCGGAGATCAGCGTGTGATTGAGTTAGAGGAGGTGAGATTGCAACTCACCGTCTGACCGGCCTTGGTCTGAGTTTGTCGACCGAAAAGAGCTGCAGCTCGTGTTGGAACAATTCTCCAGCTTTACCTTTGAAAGACACTTACCCAGGGGAGGATAGGATCGTTCGCCAAGAGGAGCAAACTTTGCGAGTTTGACAAGCTGTCGTGCTTGATCTGCATTCTGCACATGGGGTTGAACAATTCCACCGGCTCCACCCGTGAGTGCATAGTTGACGAGATCAGGCGAGTACGGGCCGAGACGAACGAAGGGGACCATGGACCCGGCCGAGTGGTACTGAATAGTCTTGATCAAGCTGACGAGGAGAGTGGCGCTCAATGGAACATGCTCCTGTGCTCTTTCGTTAGCGGGCAGCACTTGGAGTGCTCGCCCCACGACACGACAATACATGAACTCACACAATCCAAAAAGCAAAATTGGTACGGTAACGTGGCTGCAATTCTCGCTGCTTCTTCGTGGGGAATCTTGAGACTGACGCCATAGAGGAGGGCGCCTGACTTCAACATTGACCGGAAGTCGGTTGGCTGGGCCAAATCGAGGGCATTGTACTGTTTCATGTCCAATACCATACTGACGAATGAAGACACAGAGGAGAAGCGTGAAGAGCGATGTTACCACATGATTGAAGCCGGCTCTTACCTCTCGTTTAATATGCATTTGCTGTTCTCATGAATAATGAATGGAGCGACTTTGGCATCAGTAAGCTTCGGGCGAGAGACGCAGTAATAGTTCAAGTCTCCCACACATGACATGTCGATCGCTGACCCTGAATCCTAGCGACAGTCCCTCGCTACGACAGAGCAAGAAGTATATCTTGGTCTCCAAGACTGAGTTCTCAAACGTTTTGATCTTATCTTATCTGTGGTTTGCATTCAAATCTCTACTAGACTACTATATTGACTGACCACTTGACATTTTCTCCGCGCCATGGCTAATCTATCTGCTTACTGGACAGCCCCGAAGAAGGACTATCAGGTCAGTCTGAGGGTGATTGACGAGCCTCAGGAGCCGGTCATTGACTTTCCCCTGGTACTCCAACCCGCACAAAAGGAGGAATCTCTGTCAAACCTCTTGAATGAGCTCGCTGAGCTCGCTGCTAAGCCCTCAGACAAGGGCAGCAGGTCTTTATTGCGTCAGTTGTTGGACAGCAATGGTGGCGCCATTCACATGAAGCATCTTCCTCTGAAATCGGCCCAGGACTTCTCTACACTCCTCGATGGGCTGGCAGGCAGAGGCGAGAAGGCATGGAAGCCCCATGCTCACGTCGGTATGGAAGTGCTCCGCAGACCTCAAGCCAAGAATGTCTTGACCGCCAACGAGTAGGCACAGACCTCTTTGTTACTGTTACTACTGAAGAATTTGCTGATTATTACATCCAGGGGCCCACCATCCCACTTTATTGGCTGGCACAACGAGTATGCTGTCTCTCCAGTTCACCCAGCATATCTCATTCTCTTCTGCCTCACTCCTCCAGGGTCGGGCGGTGAGACGAGCGTGTGTAACTCGATTGCCCTGTACGACAGGCTTCAGAAAGAAGTGCCCGGATTTGTGGAAGGATGCGCCAACAAAGGATTGGTCTACCAGATCCCTCACACGCTCAGCCAGGTCGGGGGCATTGTCGGTGGTAATGGCCTGTACAAGGAATCTGCCTTTGGTCCCAAGAACGGTGCTGCCATTCCAGATACAGAGGAAGGCAAGCGAACGCTCGTTGAGTCACGTATCCTTGAGCTCGCTCATGCTGGAGGCTGGCATGAAGGCATCGACAAGACGGATGAGACAAAGCCTGCGTGGCAGCGACGAGGCTTCAACTGGACATGGCAGGAAAACGGCGACCTGGAAGTAATCCACCGTGTTGTAGGCGTCCGGGTTCATCCGACTCAGAACAAGAAAGCAATTTTCAATGTAAGTCTTCAGGTAGCGTGCCATTGAGGACGAACGGATGACTGAAATGAGCAGGCTATGTCCACTCGCTACACTAACGCGGCAGTGCACAACACGTGGGACGCAGGACCGTCATTCGAGTATACCAACAGCGATGGCTCTAAGGGAGTTGCCATTCCACCTCACGTATGATTTGTCTTTTCTCTGTATGTTTCGAGCACACGATCTGACGATGCGCCAGTTCGCTGGCGTCGAGAAAGACGAGGTCATTCCACGACAATGGCTTGAGAAGATGGATGAGTGGCAGCACAAGATCGAGAGCTCCATCACATGGGATCAGGGAGACATCCTAATTGTAGATGTTGGTCTCCCACTTTTGCCCTCTCTCTGCCATTCCGAAACTGACTGTTTATACGGCAGAACTTTGCCGCTCAGCACGCTCGATGGGGCTGGGAAGGCGAGCGCAAGATCCAGGCCAGCTTCTGGGATGAAGGTGCGTCTCACCACCTTTATATCTTTGTGTAAATATCTATGCTAACATCAGCCTCCACTTCTAGCCGACTTGGTCGCGCACCCTCCAGCGGTGACGGCTTAGATGCTGTTTTGTCATGAAGAGACGCGAGAAATTCTCGCGTAGAATATTCTGCATGCAAGTGCTATTGACAAAGGCTTAAAGCTCTAGTTGTCCCCCTATAGCGATCCTGCATACGAGTTTCAAGAATGAGTAGTAGATTACGATTGCCCACCATTTTTATTATTGTTTGTTCACGGACTATTATTACTATCACCTTGGAGTGTCAGCCTGCTTTCAGCTTACAAAGACTGGTTACTAGCCTCTGTTAGGAGAACCAATATAATTGTTCAGCCTAAGGAAGGGGCCGAGGGCGAATAGTGTTGAGGGAAATACAAATTTGAAGGGGGAGAGAACTGGAGGGTGAAGGGGCAGCGCCGCCGAGCCTGGGATCACGTCCGACGCAGTAGGTCGCCTCAACCGGAGGCGGCCCCCATACTACAGATTTCACAAGATGTCTTTACATCAAGCTTAACATTTTGCCTCAAGATAACGGATAGATTCGCGATTGCCAGGTCGTAACTGCATTCATGCCGACACTTTTACAAGCCTCGTCATCATCATCATTATGTCATTCTTGGTCCAAGACCACCAGATGCTCTTAGATCTCGACAAGTGAAAAAGCGCTGCATTTACGCCTCGTACCACCTCCTCATCACCCTCTTCAGTGCCCAGTACCATCTCGCTCCCCTTGGCTGTTGTTGTTGCTGTTGATGTTGGTACCGTACGCCACAGTTCAATTGTCGCCTAAAAAACCACCTGGCATTGCTCCTCCCGCATTCTGCGCTGCGTCTGGATGGCGATCCCTTGTCCGCGGACGCGTGCCGGTTACACTATTCCGTCTTGCTGCGGTTGCTAGTCTCGCCTTGATCGTCCTGCTCTCCTCCTCGGCCTCCCTCAGCTGAGAACTGACCACCACAATGGCCGGACGGATTGACTTATCCGCATCCTGATCTACGGAGAACAGTTGTGGGAATAGCACCGCCTCCAGAAGGTCATTTTTTAGCGGGTCTGTGAATTTATTATCCATGTCAATTGGGAGCTTCAGCACCTTCCATTCCGCATTCGTTTGAAGCTGGTTGTTCATCTGGCCAGATACTCGAAAGTGTGTTTTGCTTTTTTGAAACTTTGTCCACTTTCGAGCAATGCGTTCGACTAGTGATTGCAGGTTGGTCTCGAAACTTTCGAGCTGCTCGGAGGGGATTATGCTCATGACGAAAGAGACTACATTGTCTCTCACCTTGCTAGCACGAGTGGTAATGTTGGTAGTTTCACGATCGGCAAAGGGTCGCAAGAGGACCTTGCGCACGAAACGCTCGTGGTCGCTGTCTTTTTCTGCCAGCTCACTCAAGACATCGTCAAGCTCTCCCGCCTGAGACAAAAGGTAGGTCGGGGTGAAGATGTAACGCGTGAGTGCCCTTGCCAACACCGACAATATGACGATGGCTCGCATGGATTTGGCACACGGGCTGTTCGAATACGGTAACGGCAGGCGGACGAACTCTGTTTCCAGACTGTGCCAGGTGCTTTGTTTCTGGACGAGCTATTAATAAGTTTGATCCATGCACCTCCATCACACTTCTACCACTTCTTAATTTTCTTGCTTACCTCTAGTGCCTCTTTGGATAGATTCTTGTCAACAACCGAATACACGAAATCTAAGCAGAGCATCCACACGGCGTCAAAATCATCAGCCCTGATTTGCAACAGAGATTAGTTGTTGCACCAGAGAAAAAGGGTCAGAATGGGAATGGATACTCTTACAATGTCTCCGTCGTCATATCAAGCTGTACAACGAAACCTTTAACCCTCTCCAACATCTTCTTCGATTTCTCTACCTGGGCCTGACAGTCATTCAACTTCGTTTGCAGAGTATCCGCCTCTGTCTTCAGCGACTTTTCGGCGGTGTCGCGCTGCTTCAGAACAGCATCGAAATCTTTAGCCGCTTTCTGCGCCTCAGCCCACTTTCTCTGCGCCTTTGACAACTCGTCCTCAGCCAATTTACTATGATGCACCTGTTCTGCCAACTGATTACGAAGCGCCTCAATCTCAGTTGCTTGACTGTTCTGCTTCTGTTGCATATTTTTCATATTACTCTCTTTTTGCTCCGTCTGTTCAAGGAGTCGCCCATTCTCTTCCTGTAGGCCTCTATTCCTCCTGTTGAGGTCCGCCACTTGGTTCATGAAATCGATCAGGTTTTTTCTCCGCTCTTCAGCATCACGTTGCTTGAGCATTTTGACCTCTTCATCGTGAGAAGTATCCAGCTTCTTGATTTGGCCCCGGAGGATATCGCGCTCTTGCTCCAGCTTCGTCACCCGAGCGAGTGCCTTGCGGATGTACTCAAACACTGGTTGGGTTAACTTGCTCAGTAAGTCGTCGATTGCGTGTATCGAAAGTGGGATAGCAGAAGGAACAGCATCAGCAGTAGCTGCAGTGACAGTGGTAGTGGTGCTAGAGGTAGAAGTGGTGGTACTATTGTTATCGTCGGTATCACTGTCTGGGATATCTTTTCCTGACCGTAGCGACATCTTGAACATAGATAGTCACACCTCGTTTACCTAGAAAGAATACAGAAAGTGGTTGAAGAAAAGGGCTGTTATTCTTCGGTCCTACGGTAGAAGGAATACTACCAACCTGGCCAGAAGCACGCCATCACTTCATCCAAGCTTGCAGTTAAAGTATTCACCTGGAAGACGTGTCCAAATGGGGCTCGGTCGTTCTCCCTGAACAGAACTAACGATGGATGGATTAATTGATAGATTGATGTGACGTGGTCCATCTCTATTGGAAGCACTGCTCCTGCACCTAGACCGGTAGACACGCACAGCACATACAAGAGCAAGGGGTCAGGCTGGGCGTAGATGTGGTTGGTCGTCTGCCCCTGCACACTGTTCATCGTCACCATCATCATAAATATCAAAGGAATTCATGACATGGTGATATGGTATGGATGCTTCAGGAAGAGCCACGAACGCCAAAGACGAACTGGGCAAGTACGATGGTCGCCGATAGTGCACCAGAGCACTGGATACTAGCAGACAGACACTGGACGGCAGGTGACAGATGGCAGGCGACAGACGGCAAGAGCCAAGGACGCAAAAGACGAACTGGGCAAGTTCGATGGTGGTCGATGGTGTGCCAGAGCACTGGATACCAGCAGACGCTGGCACGAGCCAAGGACGCAAAAAACGAACTAGGCAAGTACGATGGCCGCCGATGATGCGCCAGAGCACTGGATACCAGCAAACACTAGACGGAAGACGGCAGACGGCAGACGGCAGACGGCAGACGGCGGGCGGCAGGCGGCGGGCGGCAGACGGCAGAGGACAGGGTCACTACAAGCGACAGATAGCGCAGCATGTAAGACGAGATTGTGGTGGGTGAGATGTGGTCAGACAAACCGGCCATACCGAATCGAGCGATGCAGGCCTGGAAGGAGTGTCCAATGAGCGACACGAACCTGGAGCTCCTCCCGATTGCCCATTCATTCATGTTCAAACGAAGCCACAACTGTGCTGCAAGTTTGGCACTCAAGCTAGCTGCAGCACGATCTCTGTTTGCAATCCTGTCTCCAATCATTGATTGAATATGGCTTGATGCAAGGCTGACCATGCACAGTACAGGGAATATCTCCCGTGGCGTGACTCTTTGTGCTTTAGGCTGGGCATCACTTCTGTCAGCCTGTCGAAATGCTAGTGAGGCGATGGAGAAGGGTGTCCTCAGCGAGGATGCATGCTTCGACCTTGACACACAGCTGTGCTGTCCATCTGTCTGATTCCCGAGTGGGTCAGCGGCAGCATACGACAGGGCCTGATTATGGGGCACATCAATGCTCTCTGCGGACCGTGTCTAGATGCATGCAAGTCTCCAAAGTCCTAGATACGGCATGTCGTTCGCTGCATCCATACCCGTGAGGAGGTGAAGGTGCACGTTGCACTGGTCGATATCATGCAACCTTTCCCTTACCCTTTAGGACCTTCCTCCTCTGGGACATCATGTAGGTGTATAAAATATAGCTTCCCGGCACGTAGATGAGCAAGATTGCTTTGAATATCCAGTCGATACCCCTGTTCTCCTTCTGTGCCGGCTTCAATGCAAGGTAGATGAGCCAACACTCGCTGCTAATGCCAACGGGATACAGGACGAAGAAGGTGTTGTACCGCAGCCACGTCAGCCATGATGGGGCGCGGGAGTCGATTCCCTCCTTGTACACGAAGAAGCTGTAGCGAATGATCTCGGTGACGCCCCAGGCTAGGACGATGCCAGCAAAAGCGTATGGGCCGCCGCGTTCGCCTGGTACCGGCCGGCCCCACACATTCTTTGTAGACACAATGTCTGGATAGCGATCAAGGACGCCCCAGACAACAACAAGGCGGCTAGCGACTTGCATAAATGTTGTAACTGGGCTCGCCCGCACCAGGCCGAGCAGGGCGTGCAGAATTTCGAGGAGAGCGAGTGTTTGGATCCATTTCAGCAAGGGGAAGAGTGCATCAAATAGCGTGTACAGCTTGTCGTGGGCAGCGAGGATGGGGATGAGCAGGAAGGCGCGGAGGGTGATGATTGACCACAGCGCGAGCGAGACGGCATTGTACAGGAGGAGATACTTTTGCTTGGGAGAGGACGCGGCGGTCAGACGACGCGGCACGGGCTTTTCCATCGCGGAGGCGAAGAGCAGGAGCACACCGATTAATGATGGAAGTCTAGCATGAAGAGGAAGAATACATCAACCAGGGCGCGGAAATGTTGGGCCCTCGGAATGTCCTCCTGTGGGTAACTAGTTAACTCCGTAATCACACTCTCTGACACTCGAGCTCGAGAATTCTAATTGGCAAATACGGGTCGAGCCAAGGCCGCTGTTACCTGGGTTTTAACTAGTTACGCCTTTAATGAAGTTAGTTAGGCCTCGGCTTCTGTTCGTAACTATCAGCCCCATTTGGGCTCCTCCAGCTAACGGGAGATCATCCGTTTGTGATCCTGAGACAAGACTCGAGAGACGGGATTGGCGTGTCTGCGAGTGGAGGTAAGTAAGGGCGATGCCCATTGAGGTGTTTGGCACGGTTAGACCTAGGAAGTGGAGGTGCTTTCCCATCGAATTCTACCCCCCCATTTAAGCGGGTGCAATGCCCCGTGTCACACCCCTCAGTCGCCGAAGAGGGCCCTAGCCCCGCGAGCCAGGCAGTGGCCGCGTCAGTTGGAAGGTGAAGAACGGATGTAAGCCCTGGCCTCATGTGACTGATCCAGGTGCCTGAGTAAGTGTATACTAGCTAGAACGACGCGTAAGTGAGAGCAGTAGGGCCGACAGCTCTCACATAAACAAGACAAGATCGCTACGCGAACAATGTTTTCGGGAACTTCTGAACCTTTTCGGGATGAAGGGAGTCCTCATTTCATTGCCCGAGGTGCTCAAAAAGATCAAAGCCATTGAACAATATCTGATCACGTTAGTGCGAGAATTGGTTGCCCACAAGGAAGCCAGTCCTGTTTGCAAACTCGAGTGGAAGCCGGGAGTAACGGACGGAAGCGATCAGTCTGCGATGCCGCTTGTACATGGATAGACATGCGACCGTCACAAGCCTGGAAGAGGCAGGACGGCAATCGAAAATTTACGCCCGTGCTTATGCGCAGGAGAACACTGTAAGTCCGAAAGGGCAGGGAATCTTGCCACTCTCAGGCCAATATATACATACGCGTGCCGTACGAGGACAGGTCCTAGGACGAATTATTTGCGACAGCATATGACTTAGACCACCCATGTAGATGCGTTCTTCCGCCGGTTTCCACGGGATAGAAATCGACCGCTCAAAACTCAGTCACAATAACTTGTGCACTCCCTCTCGCATACAAGGCTCAATCAGGAGCAACACTCTGTTTCATGCGGTATCTGCATCCTTGGCTTGTCCACGATATTGGTGCGGTGCATGTCAAAAGTGGTGCAACCACCTATACCTTCCCGAACTATGATTCTGTCGTGAATGTTATTGGAATGCCTGAATCTTGATTCCCCGTCTGTTTGGAGTCTGGGGCCTCCAACCTTGCTGGCGACGTTGCTGCTTCTGACGTAGACAGTTCCGCAGACCTTTTCTTTCCTGGTTCTGCTGTTCTCCATCATACTAGGTTATTCGTTAATGTGCGAAGACGAATTTGTTCACCATGCTGGCTAATTAGCAGGCTTTTCCTTTCTATCTTTCCTCCTGGGGAATATCAAAGGCATAGCGCCGGCAAGTAATCTCTTGACCTTTATTTCGTCGGACTACGGAGCTCTGCAAGCTGTCCAAGATTCGTCTGCAGCAGTCCGCACGATCCAGTCATTATACATTGTAATCTCCAATGTTCTGTTTCTGAACATCCTCAAGAGGGCGGACAAGAAGGCGGCAAATCTGTACCATTTGCAAATGGCTTCGTGGCAGATCGAGATCGAGCCAGGCTTGCTGTCTTCTTCTGAGCGTGCCAGCCGGCATTGGTTTCCATAATGGCTCACGTAATCGATGACCGAGACAGAAAGACGTGCGTGGGAAGAGTACACGGAAAAGAACAAGCTCAAGTGGGCCGACGAAAACGGCTTTGATAAAAGTAAAGAACACGCTCCACGTCCGGCGTCTATTCCACAGCCTGAAAGGCTGGACTCGTACGCCCCCCGCCATAGATGAAAAGCCGGGCGCTAGCACAACAACCGCCATGGACAATTCTTTGGCCTCGACTCCAGACAGAGAAGATGCACTTCCTCCGCTGCAGAGCAACGTTTCAGCAGTCAGTGTATCTGAGACTGTAGAGTCTATGACACCGACATCTGCGGCTGGTCAAGGGCCAGAGAGACAGAAACCGTCTGCGAGCAAGGAGGCGGCAGGATCAGCGGTGTAGGAAGGTGCCCACGACGAGGTTGTTTCGCGTGAAGAACTCGCTTGTAAGATCTGTGGTGTTGGATTAAGCGAGTGTTATTCATCCTAGCTGTCACGTGATTACCAAGAGCAGCCATGGAGTGCCCCTACTATAGTATTCTACACCTTGGTATTAGATATATTATCAGAGAAGGAAAGATGAAAGGAAAGAACAACAGCAAGTCGTAGTGTAGCTGGCGCAGCGATCTGCATGACGTCAACACGCGCTAAAAACTACTAAAAACTACTTTGTTAAACTCAAAAAACCCTAAAAATTAATTTTCCACTGTAGACAAGAGAGGTTTATACACACATATATTTTCTGTTTGTTCCAGTGCTACTTACCTACCTTCAGTCTCCCCCCTTCTCCTTACCAAAATGCCGTCATCCAAACGCGCACGCGTCGTGCCAACGTCAAAAACCCGCAAAGACCGCAAAGAGCTAGTGCGGCGGCTGGCTGCCAAGATCCAGCAGTGTGCGAGCGACTACGGCTACATCTACGTGTTCGACGTGCAGAACATGCGCAGCTCCTTCCTCAAGCAAGTACGCACAGACCTGGACGACTCGCGCATCATCATGGGCAAGACCAAGGTCATGATGGTGGCGCTGGGCCGCAGCGCCGAGACCGAGGCCGTACCGGGCGTGAGTGCGCTGCAGCCGTATGTGACGGGTGAAGTCGGCCTGCTGTTCACCAACCGTGGGCGGGACGAGGTGGTCGACTACTTTGATACCTACGTCGAGTCGGACTATGCCCGCAGTGGGACACAGGCCAGTGCAGAGGTGCGCATACCGCCGGGGCTGATCCACACGCAGTACGGTGTTGTCGGGGGAGAGGAGGACCCGTTGCCATTGCAGATTGAGCCGCAGCTGAGGAAACTGGGTGTTCCCACGAGGATAAAGGCGGGGAAGGTGGTGCTGGAGGACGCCGCCGATGGGGGGAGCATGGCCGACGACGACGAGGGCTACTTGGTCTGCAGCCAGGGCGACACTCTGGATTCGAGACAGACCAGCATTTTGAAGATTCTAGGCGTGAGAATGAGCGAGTTCAAGATGGACTTGCGAGCCGTATATGACAAAGAACAGGGCTCGGTCAGTGCGATTGGCACCATGGAGGTCGATGCGGCTGGCACGTGACCCTGCAAGTTATTTCCATGTCATGGTGAAAAAGCACAGGTGTTGGGTGTTGGGTGTTGGGGAGTTTAACTCGTTCATGGGCAACTAGGTGTAGTAGGCATGGAAATGAAATGTGCTTCCACGCTCAAATTGCAAGTGAATGAGGCCTCAACATTCTCGCCCGTGCATGGCCCAAGCCCTTCAGCAACTAGACTGTGCTAAATTTTGCTGCATATCCCCGATGGTGTGATTCTGTAGCCATCTGGGTCATCGAAGCCAACATTTCATCGGGACTGGCCACACACATAGTTATCTCAGCTCTGCTCAAATAGTGCCCGGCTCCATAAGTAGACTAGTCTATCCGAGTAACTCGGGCAAGAACGACGTCTGCGGCCGTTAGGGCAGGAGCACGATTGCATGCATCGACGGATGTGTCACGTGATTGATGGCGCTGAGGCGATTCACTGCTCAGCAACCATCTGGTATGTTAACTAGGCGAATCGCCCAGAGAAGTGCCGCAGCTTTCTAGCCAGGCGGCACAGGCCGCATTGAGCGAAAGTCGATGCGTGGGAAACTTGTCTCGTTCTGGATTAGCAAAGCCGTGACTGTTCGGTGCAAATAAACTCACTTCAAAATTGCTTGCCCATTTCCATCCCACTATCAAGTCTGGGAGTGCCCGCGTTGCGTAGCGGAATTTCTCCACCAAGACCTTGCTATCAAGGAAGAATCAACGCCTCTCGAGCTTTTGTTTTTGTGTCTGTTTCAATGACAGAGCAGAACCGGGAGGCCGGCGACCTGCTCTGCTCAGCTGATCAGGTCTGCCACATTCATCGGCATCTCGTCAATCTGGGTCGAGTAGTAGAGCTCAATGTCTCGGAGAATGCGAACATCATCGCTGGTGACAAAGTTGATCGCAACGCCCTTGCGGCCGAATCGACCACTGCGACCAATGCGGTGGATGTAGTTCTCTCGGTTGCTAGGAAGATCATAGTTAATCACCAGACTGACTTGCTGCACGTCGATGCCTCGCGCCCACACGTCGGTGCTGATCAGCACACGGCTGTTGCCCTGTCTGAAGTCGCTCATGATGCTGTCTCGCTCCTTCTGCGGCATCTCACCATGCATGCTAGACACCGTGAAATTAGCCTCACGCATCTTGTCCGTCAGCCAGTCCACCTTGCGCCGCGTATTGCAGAAAATGACGGCCTGGGTGATGGTGAGCGTGTCGTAGAGGTCGCACAGCGTGTCGAACTTCCACTCCTCCTTCTCGACCGCAATAAAGTACTGCTTGAGGCCCTCAAGCGTTAGCTCGTCACGCTTGACCAGAATACGCACGGGATCGGTCATGAATTTGGTCGTCATGTCGAGCACATCGTACGGCAGCGTTGCCGAGACCACCACCACCTGCGTTGCTGGTGGAAGATAGCGGTACACGTCGTAGATTTGCTCCCTGAAGCCGCGATTGAGGAGCTCGTCGGCCTCGTCCAGAACCAGCATCTTGATATGTCTGGTGCGCAGATTTCGTCTTCGGATCATGTCTGCAACTCTGCCCGGCGTCCCGGACACCACATGCTGGCCATAGTCCAGTTTCCGGATGTCTTCACCCACATTTGTGCCTCCGATGCAGGCGTGGCATTGCACGTTCATGTAGTCACCCAGGGCCATGATCACATTCTGGATCTGCGTAGCAAGCTCACGCGTTGGGGAGAGCACAAGTGCTGGCACTGTCAGTTGGGCACACCAAGGCTGGGAAAGCGCGACTCACCCTGTGTCTCTCTGACCGACGTCTCGAGGATCTGAAGGATACTGATCGAGAAAGTTGCCGTCTTGCCCGTTCCGGACTGTGCCTGCGCGATGGTGTCACGGCCTTTGCAGATCTGCACAATGGCCCGCGACTGCACAGCTGACGGTGTTTCGTAGCCGTACGCGTAGATGCCCCGCAGCAGATTCTCCTTCAGGTGCATGTCTTCAAACGTGGGCGCCACCGTGACTTCTTTCGAGGTCGAGAACTCCATTCTGTCTGGGCAGCGGTCAGCAAACGCGCTTTCGACTCAGTGACAATAACATACCCTCGGCATTGCGATCTGCTGTCTCGGCCATGATTACGACTGTGTTGGTATAGTGTTTGGATGGGTAGTTAAAATTAAGTAGTGAATTCTTTTAAACATCTCCGCTCCCCAAAGTACTGTAGATCTTTCGCTGCAGCCAATCACATGCCGCCAGGCTACACTGCAGCCTAAGCCTGCTATTGACACAGCGTATCATGAGTTTATTATTGACACAGCGTATCATGAGTTTATTATTGACACATCGTATAATGAGTCTGCTATCGACACAGCGTATAAATCGAGAGCGCCGAGTAAGTCTGCCGGCCGAAAGCCCAAAGAACAAGCAAATGAGAGAAATCCGATGGATGAAGTGATCGATGAAGGGGGAAGCTATTAGCTATCGATGAAGGGGGAAGCTATGAGCTATCGATGAGCAGATAATTAATAGGCTGCAGCCAAGCCCCACTGCGGCGTCGTGCCTTCCTCCGTCACAGTAAGAGTGTATCCTATAACAACCTCCGCCCGTCTACGGCGGACCATCTGCAACCATCGCACCAGCCAAAATCAACCCATCTGCTCGGAACGATCCCACGCCCGCCGCCATCTCAGCCCCTGATCACATGGCCGCTCGCCGCCGCCTCCTGGTAAGCATGAGGTCGTTCTAGCGTGGCAGGGCACGGTAGAGCAGCCATGAGCTGAAAGTCAGCCATCAGTGAGATGAACAGATGATAGAAACTACCCGCTATGGAATGGGCAAATGTCGTGGCTCCGCCAAGCCTAAAACATGTCGTAGCGCCTGCCGTCGTGACAACGGTGTTGCCGAACAGCATACTTAGTGCAGGCCAGCCGTGGCGATATGATAATACATGATTCCTCTTGGGCTACCCCTACGCTAGTCAGTCCGCTTTGGGATTGCAACTCGCTGCTAAGGTACTATAACGCACCACTCTGCTCCCTGTCTGGAGACGTAGTTTGTATGCTGACAAGACTGAGTCAATGTAATTGGCATTTTGTCGCTAGACAGAGCTGTACGAAAACGAAGTTGCCTGGGACGAAATTGTTATTTTCGACAGGGCATGAGGAATTGGACTCATGTTTTGAGCGGTAAAACGAGGACTCGATTTGCGTATAAACTCAGCTCCACTGCTGCACGGGGCAGAGAACATACACTACTATACCACAAGAACGATCACCTACCTCAGCTACCTATCTACTGGCTTAATTCCTCTCACCGAACCTGCCATCTACTCTCTGTTCAACATGGGACATATTACCTACGGTGATGCTATCACCATTTCCCAGCTTGTCTACTTCAGTCCCTGCCTGCTTGCCAGCATCTTCGTTGCTGCCCGACATGGTATTACGAAAAGCTCCGGCTGGATTTTCCTCACCATCTTTTGCATCGTCAGAATTGTTGGTGCCGCTGCTGAAATTGCAACCATAACAAGCCTGACCTCCAATACTGCAATCACAATTGCCCTTGTTTGTTTGGTTCTTGGACTGTCGCCACTCCTGATGGCTTCCCTCGGTCTGATTTCGAGAGCGCTGAGTATTGCACCGTCTTGAAGTGTGTCCATCCACTAACTGAGAACAGATGTTGTTCACTTCTCAAGCCACCCTCAAGGACAGTGTTTTCGGCCGTCATTTTCAAGATTGTAAACATACCGGCCGTGATTGCTTTGATCCTCTGCATTGTCGGTGCAACAAGTGCATCTTCGCCGGCCGCAATGTACAACGAGAGCACTATCAAGATTGGTGTTATATTGTTTGCGGTGGTGCTCGCCATGCTCGCGGTCATCACCTTCGTGGCATGCCTTGCAAGTAGAAAGACGGGAGAAGGAGAAGGTCTGCTGGTCCTGGCTGTTCTATCTGCTCTTCCATTTCTCTCAGTCCGGCTGATCTACTCACTGTTGGCGACCTTTGCACACTCGAACATATTTAGCCCTGTCACTGGGTCGACACGCTCAGAAACCGCCGGTCTGATTATGTCTGTCCTGCCAGAGATGGTGGTGACACTGATCTACCTCGCGACAGGTCTGAAGTTGCCAGCGGTTCCCGCACGAGCCGCGGACAGACCTGAAAGTACACTGGCCTACCGCTTGGGACGAGCCGATTTTGGTACAGGCAAGCTTGGATTGTTCTCTTTGGGCACAGCAGCCTTCCAGGCGTTCAGGACGAAACCAAATGGCCAAGCCCAGGAGGACGCTGCTGCAAAGCAGTATCCACACATGATGGAGAACAGCCAGGCGTGATACAACAGGTATGCTTGAGGACAAGCTAGTTGGGACATGCGGCAGTGAGCACGGTGCGTCCGGCATCTACGGTATTGCGGATAGGAAAGGCCCAACACGGTGTGTCGGTATTGATAAGAGTTTTCTTTACTTGGCTTTCAAGTTGGTTGTTAGTGGTTGTTAGCAGGACAGTCTAGCCGCTGTCCTTGTCATTGTTTTCTTCGCATCTTCGTATCTTCGCATCTTCGAATCGGCGAGTAGAGATTGATCGCTGCCTGGGCCTTGCTCATTCAGCTGTGCTTAAACGAAAAGCGAGAAGAGATTCTCCTCACTCCTGAGGGGAAAATGTCCCAATCAGGATAAGAAGCGAGCTGCATGCCTAATCGGGACGCATGAGGGCGTGCGGCTGGCATAAAAATGGGGCGCTGCGAGCGCCACCTCTCTCTTCCGCCGTCATTCTCGCCGTCAGCTTATGTCAGGTACCTAACTGTTCGACAACCCCGGATTCGGTCCAGGCGAAATTATTCTAGATCTCTCGCTATTCGGCAGCAGAGAGAAAAATGCACCCTTGTTAATAATTTTGGAACCTTATCAATGCTTGTTCTGCCCGATGGCTATGTTTGAGGCCATGCGGGACACGAAAGTGGCGAATCTTTTCAAAAGTACATTGGGGGCTTCTAGCTGCGACCACAGCTATATTGCCCAAAATTGCCGTCCCGGATTGAATGCACATCTAGCTTCCATATTCAACGAACCCGCTGGCGATCAAGAATGGTCTACTGTGGTAAACCTTCGAAAGGTTGTGAGAGCTGTCGGCGTCGGCGTCTGAAATGTAGCCAAACCCGGCCGGCTTGCACCCAATGCACCAACACCGGCCGTACCTGCCCTGGCTATAGGGATATAAGTAGCCTCTTTTTCCGCGACGAAAGCCACCGAATCTCTGTCAAATTCCAGAAAGCGGAAGCCAAGAGAACATCCAGGACACAAACTTGTCCTCAAGGGGGAAATGGCAACCACAACCCGCATAAGCACAAGCCGGTGCTGTCAGCCGTGGCACTCGAGATTCCGCGCTCAATGCAAGTATCGGTGCAGGATGTTGCAGTCAATTTCCTGCTTGGTGATTATATCCGGGGGAGCCATTTCGGCTATCTGCCTTCCCTCTACGCCACGAATACGGGGAAAGAGGTACTAGAACCTATCGTAAGAGCCGTTGGCCTCGCCAGCCTGGCTCTTCACAGCTCAAGACACGAATTGCAAGACAAAGCCCAGAAGGGGTATATCGATGCCATCTCTCATACCAATGCTGCTCTACAGCGTCCTGACTCGGCATGCAATGATGACGTTTTGGCCTCGATTTTACTTCTCTCACTTTACGAGACCTTGACAGCACGAGCCCCTCTCAGCCTCAGGGCATGGAGCACACATATACAAGGAGCGTTATCCCTAGTGGCTCTCCGTGGTCCTGGCCAATTCAAGTCTGAATTTGGGATGGCACTATTTAAGCACCTCCAGGCCAACGTACGCGTCTTCTGCATCCAGCACATTATCCGAGTACCTCCACTGCTTCGCGAGCTCTCTCGAATGGCTAAACACAAATTGGAAGAAAGGGAGATTGCTAGCGAATTTTCCTGCGCTATTGAGGCTTTCACAGACTTTCGAGCGGACATGGCAGATGGCATCCTGACCCGAGCCGAAGACATCATCGCGAGGGCCGAGGGAATACTGCAGATAATTGAAAACCTACGCATGAATATGACTTCCGACTTTCTCTACGACACGGTAATCACTTCGAGTGCCTGGCCTGAAATTAATGCCGGCTACTACCATAGATTCAAGGACCATCACGTCGCCCAGGGGTGGAATACTATCTGGATGGCGCGGTTGCGGCTGAACACCGTCATGTATAAGCAGATCTCGCGGCTGCTGGACAACCAATCTGAGCCAGATCACGAAGAAGTTGACCTGCTGGCCAGAATGAACAAATGCCAAGAAGAGGCTGTAGAAGCGGCTGATAATATTTGCGCAAGTGTGCCTCAATTCTTTCCGCCCGAAGACGATCAACGTCTCGGCCCGAGTCCTCGCACTGCGGCTATGGGGTATTTCTTGATATGGCCTTTATTTACTGCTGGCGCGGGCGAACTTACATCGCCCTGCACCAGAGACTATATCATCAACCGACTCGACTTCATCGGCACGGAGGTGAAGGTGCCACAGGCGCATCTTGCTGCTAGGATGCTCAGAGACGAGGTTGACTTTGAAAACTGGATGCATATCTATCATGTCTTCTAGCTCTGATGATCAATCATGTTGCTCATCCATATTTTTGCACGCTCACAATCATCTTGTGAGACAAAATCCGCTCTACCCTGACTTCGCACGAGCGGCCTTGGCCCAAAACTCGCACCCAGCGCCAGCCAAATCTATGTTCTGCAGTAGAGACATTAGAAACACAGATCCCCAACGCGGGACTGCCCGTGTATTCGGACACAAGCAAATAAACGACGGCCCGATAGTGATTTTAGCCAGAGCAATACTACCTGGCATGCTCAAACTGAAAGGGAGAATGCCTTGTATTGATCTACGGTGCGTGTCAACCCTATGCCAACAATGAACAGTAATATCCTGTGGATTTTGCACATTCATTTGAATCCAACTCGTTGTCATCTTGGGTCCGCTCTGCCGCCAGCGTTAGGTCGAGGCTGCGCTCTTCTGCCACCAAGTTGAGCAATCGCTCCCCCGCCTTCAGGTTGAGGGGGTAGTACCCCAGGACCAACTTCGCCGCCACCAAGCTGAGCGTTTGGTCTCCCGTCTTGGGGATGAGGGAGTGGTATCTCGGGATCAGATTCAAGTTGAGAGGATTGGTTGGTGCCGTCGTCTGACAACGAACGCGGTTTTAAACGTACAAGCCATGGTACTTGCTGTCTGGTGCGCGACCACGAGAAGTAAAACACGGTGAAGGCAAGGGTGAAGCAAATTATGATGATCGCGATGGTGTAGTTTCCTGTGATCATCGGCGCCAGTATATGAGAGGTACTCGAGAGAGTTAGAATGTGTTGTGTGGACAGATGAAGCATTCGCCAGAAGCCAGAAGCTAGAAGCTAGAAAGAAGCTTTTGGTGCTCTGCAGCTCGAGATAGGGAGCAGATTGAGTTTCTCTTTTCTCAACGAGCTTTGTCCTGACAGGAGAAGTGTGAAGAACTGGCAGCAAATGCATGAAAATGCTGCAAATATAATGAAATACCTTCCTCTGGGCTAGAGCGCGGGTAGCAACTAGCAAATAAGCAACATTCTCGCTGTTTTACTAACCAAAACAATTGTCATGCCAAACAGGTATTGGTTCATGACCCATCTACCAAGCCACCTCGGTCGCACACCCATCAGACAAAGGCAACATGCAGGGTTGTGTGGCCAATACACGAGGCATTCAAAGACGTCGGCTGACATGCTGGGTTACACAGACGTCTCAAATCAAATCACGCTGCAGCTGTCCGACAAATTGATTGAGAATTTTTCTGCTGCGCAGCGGTTAAGCTGTTTGTTATTCATCTTGAAAGCAGGGTTTGGCATCATTCGTGAGTCTTAGTGTTGCAGACCATCGGCTTTCTACCGTCATGCCACTGTCTGCTGGATTCAGATCTGGCGAATTGTATGCTGGCTAGAAGCTGTAGATGAGCCAATACGAAGAGTCCTGCGCCAAGCTCGGAGGAGGGGAGTCTTTCCGACGCGGGCGAGCTTGCCAAGTTTGCCAAGTTTTGATCTCCACGCTCCAACCAACTGGTGGACTTCTTCTACCACTACCAACCACTTGCATCATACAGATAAGATTGGTAGGACTACGCACTCATTCTTAGAGTATAGCCAACCGCTGGCCAACAGAGTAGACTTGAACCGGATCACTGAAGCATATGCATAGCCACTTCCCTCGGGCAGTGCAAATAGTGAATGATGGATGACTTGAAAAGGCAGGTTTATGCCACTGAACTCGGGGAAGCTGCCCTTGGCTCTCTTACTTGACTCTCGGGGTGCCTCAAAGATGTAAACTATCATGGAGAAAGACACTACGAGGAGTGAGGGAGGGAGGTGCAGGAAGGAGAGAGATAAATTTCTGTAATAATACGCTTCTCTGCACAAGGCTGGCTCGCAGCCTTGCCCCTCGTCGCTTGCTCCTGCCCCTCACTCGGAAATCCTGGGCAGACCCGGATCTTTACCGTGGTAGTGAAGGCGTGTTCAGATCCTTTTACTTCTCCCATATTCTTTTGACACGTGTGTAAAGGCACTCCCTACCCTGCTAGTCAGCCAGCATAGGTTTCTAATAGAAGTCTTTACATTTGACTTGAAAATATTGTTGCTCCAGCCGCCAACCGCCAACCGCCAACCGCCAAGATGGGTCGCAAGTTCTTCGTTGGAGGTAGGTAGGAGGTCCGAAGAGGTGAATTTCTATAGCCGAAACTGACTACGAGGCCCAAGGAAACTTCAAGATGTATGGATGTCGGTGTTCTGGTATTGACCCTCGGCGCTGACCATGTGCTGGTCAGGAATGGGACGGTACAGTCGATCAAGGACATCGTCCACAACCTGTCAACCGCCAAGCTAGGTATGTGAGCTTGGCCACGTCCAGCTGCGTCTGTCTAGCCCGCTTGCTCACTATAATTTTTTTGGAGACCCCAACACCGAGGTTGTGGTTGCTCCTCCGTCGCTCTATCTGCTCGTCACCCGCGAGCACCTGTCGCCCAACATCGAGGTGGCTGCACAGAACGTGTTCGACAAGGGCAACGGAGCATACACGGGCGAGATCTCGGTTGCGCAGCTGAAGGACAGCAACATCACGTGGACGATCCTGGGCCACAGTGAGCGCCGCACGCTGCTGCGAGAGGACGACAGCTTCGTTGCCAGCAAGACCAAGGCTGCTCTCGACGGCGGCCTTGGAGTCATCCTCTGCATCGGCGAGAGCCTGGAGCAGCGAGAGCAGAACGTGACGGTCGATGTTGTCACTCGGCAACTCAAGGCAGTCCAGGACGTGATTGGCGCCGATGGCTGGAAGAATGTCGTCATTGCCTACGAGCCTATCTGGGCCATCGGCACGGGCAAGGTGGCAACGACAGGTAAGTAAGGCGTAGAGCCGGTTGCTGGAGTGGTGACTGGAGTGGCGACTGGAGTGGTGACTGGAGTGGTGACTGGAGCGGTGACTGGAGTGGTGGCTAACTAGGCACACAGAGCAAGCTCAAGAGGTTCACGCCGCTATTCGCAAGTGGCTCGCCGAGAGCGTGTCGAAAGAGGCGTCCGACAACACGAGAATCATCTACGGAGGCAGTGTCAGCGAGAAGAACAGCCGAGAACTTGCGACCCAGCCAGACGTTGATGGATTCCTCGTCGGTGGCGCCAGCTTGAAGCCAGCGTGTAAGTATTGGGTGGAGCCAGAGGGCTGGGGATAGACTGACAAGGGCTACAGTTGTCGACATTATCAACTCCAACATCTAGATGCTGTCCGAGTGCAAGGGATTGGTTCCGTGTCATGCTGGAAACGCCAAGGCCAAGAGGCTTGTTGTGTCCGGGCCAATCATCTTTGACGTGCGACAAATGGCACGCTCTTGAGTGTTTGTCCCAGAGGTAGGTCTGGGCATTTGTGAGAGAGCTGGCAGATATGCCACGTTCTGCAGACCGTGTCTTCGAGTTGAATGAAAAGCAAAATTCATGACGTCTGGTGGCGTGGAGGGGTTCGTTCGCGTATACACCGTGCTTTTTTGTAGTGGTTAAGACGTGTCTGTCGTCTCTTGATGTGGGTGATGTGATCATTGCCGCCACGCCAAGAAGACTGAAGTGGCTGCTAAGAAGACAGAAGTGGCTGCTAAGAAGACTGAAGTGGCTGCTGAGAAGACTGAAGTGGCTGCTGAGAAGACTGAAGTGGCTGCTAAGAAACCGCATCGACGCGCCGACGCTTGTCTCGATCCCAGCCTGGACTGTGTCTATCCGGACTCCGCTTTCTTCTTGAGGGTGAGCGTGGTGAATTTGCCCTGTCTTCTCTCGTCGTCGTCGTCGTCGTCGTCGCCACCGTTGTCGTAGTCCTCCTGTTCCCCAGCGCACTAGCATTCGCGCCACTGATCCTTGGGCCGTTTCTACCATCACCATCGGGCAAGAAGCGCTCGTCTAGCCCGGCGGTAGCTCGGTTGACGCCGCCGCTGCTGCCGCCTCCTGCCGCCTCCTTCCTACTCCCATCCCACCTCCGACCCCGATCATCGTCGCCAAACCTGCCCGTATCTTCAGTCTTGAGATCCATGTACCTGGTACGGCCCTTTCTGCCGAGCTTGGCCATGTCCCTCACGCGCATGTACTCGGGCAGGGCGGCCTTGTCGGCCACATCGTCCTGGAAAGTGGCGCCCATGAGATCGCGCTGGGCGAGGGCCTCGGTGTCATCGTCGGCGCCGCGGAAAAAGGCGCCCTTGTGGTGGTACTTGGCGAGCACGCGCCCCGGGCCACGGGTCTGGTCGCGGCCTGCTTTCTGCGCGGCGAGAAAGGCGCGGTCCTCGGCCTCACGCTCTTCGGCCGTCAGGTTGCGCCGCCGTTCGAGCTCCTCGATCTCGCCTTCACGCGCCACGAGGGCCTCACGGTCGCGCTGGAGCCGTTTCAGCTCGCGCAGGCGCCAGGCAGCGTGCTCGGCAGCCGGATCCAGGCCGTCGGTGTCGTCGACCACGTCATCTCGCGCGACGTCGTCGTCGTCATCGTCGTCCCAGGCTCGGCGGCCGGCGGCCCGCGCGGCGGCGTCGCGCTCGAGCTTTTCACGGAGGATGAGATCGGCTTCGGCGATCTTCCTGTCTTTGGATTGTACCTGGCCGCGGTCTGATGAGGCGACGCCAGGAAGAAGCTGTGCGGAGGCGGATGTTGTGCTGGTCTTGGTGTTGTTGTTGCGGTCGGATTTGCGGATAAAGGTGGGCCGTTGGAATTTGCGCGCTGCTTCGGACGCGGAAGAAGAAGCGGAGGAGCCGTCGCTCTCGCTGTCGTCATCCTCATCGCTGCTGTCGTCATCATCATCGCTGCCGTCCTCGTTTTCATCCTCGTCTTCGTCGTCTGATGGCTCGATCGCGCGAGATTGGACGCGTGTGCCCACTGCAGGTCTGGAGGTGGCAACTGCGGATTTTGGCCGTGGTGCCTCCTCTTCTCCATCCTCGGGGTCGGTGACAAATCCTTCGTCGTCGTCGCCCTCGTCGTCGTCGTTGTCGTCGTCGTCGTCGCCGTCGTCCTTCACCTGCGCCTGTTGTTTAGGCACAGGCCTGGCCCCACGCGTGTTCTGTTGTTGCTGCCGCCGCCGCTGTTGCTGCTGCTGCTGCTGCTGCTGCTCTTCTTCTGACTCTTCTTCATCCGACGACTCCTCTTCTGCCACCGCTTTGCCCGGTCGATGGCGCTGGACGGGCCGAGAGGGCTGTGCGGTCATGCGCTTTGCCGGGTTCGGCATTGGTGGGGGCATTTTGGACGAGGTGCTTAATTTTATGCAAGTGCGATACGTCGGTCAGTCCCAGTCATGATTGTTGTGCTGTGGGGCAGCAGTCGCACTCGGACTGCCTGTGGCCGATGCGCCCGTCTATAGAAAAGTCAAAAGTCAAGTCGCGCGCAACTCTGTTAGTCATCATTCTTGGCATGCAGCCCCCAAATTTCTGGTCATACGTGTATAAGTACTACTGACTGATCAATAGACAAGTAACTGCAAAATATCGCATTCAAGGCGCTGTCGAGATTGCTCAGTCTAGCGGTGCCAAGATCGAGGACTGTTCTACTTTTTTTTGGCCAGAGGGTGACCCCTCACACACATACAGTCGCTCCTGCCTCATGCAGTCACTACTGCACCTGTGCGCCTTCTCGGTGCCAAGTGTCGGCATTTTCTATATACATTTTCCATCCATTTCGCGTGCACTGTCTCTCGATGTGAGAAGTCTGCATCACTAAACTAAACATGAACCCCGCCTTTATGTACTAGATTTCATTGGTTGCCTCGCCATTGGTCAGAGCAGCTCAGCCGCACAATTTCCGCCATCTCGACCTCAGTTACTTAGTATTTTTGCAGGCAGACACCAACATTGGCTAGCTTCCAACATCATTGATCTAGGTATGGGGATTAAGGACTTTCTACCACGAAAGCACAAGATAAAGGGTTTTGGTGATCCCGAGGACGAGGGCCGAGGTTCATCTCCGTCGGCGCCTGCCTCAAGGCTGCATGGATGGCGACCTCGTGCCACAGTCATCGCGCAGTCACTTCCCAAGCAGAGTGTGCCGCCTGTTGAACAGTGGCCGATGCCGATGCCCCCTAATGAGCCGGCGCCTGCCTTGAGCCTGCATGGAAGGCCGCCTGTTGAACAGTCGCCGATGATGCCCCCTGATGAACCGCCCCCCGCCCTGGCCCCTTCTGTTCAGCCTTCCTCTTCTGAGGGGATCTACTCTACCCCAAGTGGCAATGTAGATCTCTGGGCTGAGGCCTACAAGCTAGTTACGGACAGAGAACCTGAGCTGATGGCAGACTATAATACCCACCTGGCTACTCTGCAAGAGAGCGCCACCACCGGCGGGGATCTATTTACCCCACAGTTTGTCCAAGGCATCGTACAGCAGCTGTTTGAGGCTCGAGAGAAGAAGCAGTGGCGAGTCACTCTTATGGGCAAGGATATAAGAATTCGAGAACAGGCCGAAGGCTTGGCAAAATTTCTTCTCTGGTCGGATCCAATTGTCAAGAATGCTGTCAGCACCCAGCCATACGCAGCCCTGGCATGGTCCGGCATTTCATTGCTCCTCCCGGTAGGTAGACTCTTCTCGCCGCTGAGCTGATGCTTATTCTAGTAGCTACTAACAAGCAGCACCACGCAAAACGAGGCCATGTTGGAAGGCTTCAATTTGATCGGCCATGTCCAGGTCTACTGGCGAATCTGTGAAATTACCTACCTCGGCACTGAGCGGCGAACGGCATACCAAGAGCTTATCGAGCCTATAGCCAAGCTCTATTCCTATATCATTGAATACCAGGCACATGCCATATGCCATCTCTCCAGTGCTCAACTCTCTCGCGCGTGGCGCAACATCACTGACGAAAACAAATGGGCTGGCAAGGCACGTGAGATCGATGAGTTGAGTAAGCGATCCCGCGAATACATCTCTCCACTCAACGAGAACGAAATCAGGGAACGGTGGAATGCTCAGTTAAAAGAGATACAGACATCACATCAAATCGAAAGGGACATGGTACAGACTATGAAGGAAGGGATCCAGGACGAGAAGGAGAGACGACTGTTTGAAGACCTTGCTCGAGCAGCGGGCACTTATGAAAGGTACAAGAACATCAACCCGCGGAGGGTGCACGGCACATGCAAGTGGTTCCTGGAAGACAAAAGATTCTGCAGGTGGCGCGATAGCACATCGTCGCATCTCCTCTGGCTTTCTGCCGGCCCTGGGCGCGGCAAGTCTGTGTTGACGCGATCTCTGATTGACGAAGGCCTATTGACCACGAACCCCACCACTACTACCATCACATCCTCGCGCATTGTAACTTCCGTCACAACTTCAACTGTCTGTTACTTCTTCTTCAAGGACGGAGGGGACGGCCGCATGGACGGTGCCCATGCTTTATGCACCATACTGCATCAACTCTTCAAGAATCCCTCTACGTCCCGACTGATAGAACATGCGCTCCCGAAACACAAGGAAAACAGCAAAACTCTTGCCGAGAAATTCTCCGAGCTTTGGCGAATCTTAGTTGACAGTGCAAGCTCTCCTGGTGCCGGAGAAATCGTTTGTATCCTTGATGCCCTGGACGAATGCAAGGAGGACAGCAGGCGGGAAATAATCGAAACACTGAAGGACTTCTGCTGTCCGAGAGACGGACCGCCGAGTCCTTCTAGACTCAAGTTTCTCATCACAAGCCGCCCCTATGATGATTTAGAATGGGCTTTCGGGAAATATCCGACAACTGCAGCCTATTGGCGCTTTGACGGCGACGAGAAGTCGGACCAAATCAGCCAAGAGATCGATCTCGTCATTGACGCCAGAGTGCAGGACATTGCAGCCGGTTTCACTGATGACGGCAAACGACAGATTTCAGAGCGTCTCAAGAGCACGAAGAATCGCACATATCTCTGGCTCCACCTAACATTCGACATCATTCAGAATACGCCTAGTAGATACTCCAAATTGTCCGACATACAGAAATTGCTATCTGACCTACCATCAGAAGTCTCTGATGCCTACGAAAAGATCTTGAGTCGCAGTACAGATGAGTCACGGACAGAGATTCTTCTTCAGGTAGTCCTTGCTGCTGAGCAGCCCCTAACCCTCGACGAGGCAAACATTGTATTAACATTAGCTTCATCAGAACAGCCGTTTTCATCACATTTGGAAGTACAAAATGACTTGTGGCCAAGAGACGGATTCCGCAGCATCGTCACAAATCTGTGCGGCCTCTTTGTAAGCGTCTACGACCAAAAGCTGTCTTTCATTCATCAAACAGCAAGGGAGTTTCTAACTCATCGTGAAAGAAGAGGTACATGGCAAGGCCGCTTGAGCATGTCCAAGTCGCACAGTACAATGTCGTTATGCTGCCTCCGCTATCTGCTGCTACCGGATCTCTTAACAACGAGCGAGACCGACTCTTCCAATGATCACCAATACAAGTTTCTCGACTACACTGCTGAACACTGGCCTTTGCATTATATTTCTCAAGAAGATTGTGTTGCTATCCAATCCCTGAAGGATGCGCGCACGCTGTGTGATGTAGCCGGGCGTCAGGCGAACATCTGGACGTCTATCTACCTTAGACGAAGGTATTTGAGTCCTAACGACTGGACGGATCTAACTTTAGCGAGCTATCTCGGCCTAAAGCTGGTGGTCGAAGACATCTTGCGTGAGGATAGTATCGGTATAGACCTGCAATGGGGAACTCAAGGCACCGCGCTTCAGATAGCTTCTGGAGGAGGCTACAAAGAGATTGTGCAGATGCTGCTGGACAAGGGGGCAGATGTTAATATCAACAGAGAAGGTAGATCAACAGCACTTTATGTTGCATCTAAAGGAGGCTATAAAGAGATTGTGCAGATACTGCTGGACAAGGGGGCTGATGTTGATATTGAGGGAGAATATGGAACAGCACTTTCTGCTGCATCTAGAGGAGGCCACAAAGAGATTGTGCAGATGCTGCTGGACAAGGGGGCTGATGTTGATATTGAGGGAGAATATGGAACAGCACTTTATGTTGCATCTGAAGAAGGCCACAAAGA